>CM053502.1:143879768-144150502 GCA_028627145.1 Eidolon dupreanum
TTTGCTGGTTACTTGGAACTTTTGCATCATGGTATATTCTTCCTTACTGTGTCTTTTCCTTCTTTCATTTTGAGTTTTGATTTTTCTCTAATATTTATAAGAAGATACCATGTCCAATCATATCTTTCAGTAGGTCTCCTTTTGTAAATATAGAAGAAACACAAATGCAAATTATCTTGTGGAGCTAGATACACTGATTCTATAGTTTACATGGAGAGGCAAAAGGCTCAGAATAGCCAATGCAATATTGAAGGAGAAGAACAAAGTTAGAAGACTGACACTACCCAACTTCAACACTTACTATAAAGGTATAGTAATCATGAGTATAGTATTGTCAAAAGAATAGGCAATTAGATAAATGTAACAGAATAAAGAGCCTGTAAATAGACCCACATAAATATAGTCAACTAAACTTTGACAAAGAAGCAAGGCAATCCAATGGAACAAAGAATCTTTTGAGGAAATGGTGCTAGAAAAACTAGATATCCACATGCAAATAAAATAAAATAAAATAAAATAAAATAAAATAAAATAAAATAAAATAAAATAAAATAAAATAAATATATCAACACATAGACCTTACACCCATCACAAAAACTAACTCAAAATGTATCACAGAGCTAACACACTAAAGGAATGATTTATGATAGAAGTAATTGATAAGCTGGACTTCATTAAATTAAAATTATCTGTTCAATGAAAGACAATGTCAAAAGAATAAGACAATCCCTGAACTTGAATATATATGGCAGCTTTATTCATATTTGCCCAAACTTTGGTGCAACCAATATGTCCTTTAGTAGGTGAATGTATAAATAAACTGTGATATGTCCATACAATGAAATATTTTTTCATCACTAAAAAGAAATGAGCTATCAAGCCATGAAAAGACATGGAGTCACCTTAAATGTATATTTCTAAGTGAAAGAAGTCACTCTGAAAGGATAATATACTATATAATTCCAACTCTATGAAATTCCTGAAAAGGCAAAATTATGGAGATAGTAAAAAGATCCGTGGTTGTCAGGTGTTTGGGTTAGGAGGAATGATAAATAGAACACAGAGGATTTTTAAAGGAGTGAAAATACTCTGTATTATACTAAAATAATGGGTATAAGTCATTATACATTCATTCAAACTCTGTATAAAATGTATTTTAAGAGTGAACCTTCATCTAAAATATGAACTTTAGGTGATTATGATGTATTGGTGTAAGTTCATCAGTTGTAACAAATGTACCACTCTGGTGGGGGTGTTGGTAATGAGAGAGGCTGTGCATATTTGGGGAAAGCGATTATATTGAAAATCTGTGTACTTTTCTCTAAATTTTGCTGTAAACCTAAAACTGTAAAAAATAAAGTTTTAATAAAACAGTAAAAAACCTACATCGATAGTACTTTTTTTTCAATATCTTCTGCTCTGTCAAGTAACAGAGATGACTCATTTCTAGTGCAAATAGCCATGCTTATAAAAAAGTAAGCCTCCAGAAATAAATAAAATAGCTCCAGAACAAAAAACGTTATCTCTGCATGTAGATATTAGATGCTTTTAGTCATTATAATACCAGTTACAGGTTGAACAAATATTTTAATTCTCATATTGTTTGTTTTGGTACTGTAAAAACTACACAAACACATGTGTGTACATACAGACACCACATTGCACTATATTAAGATCCCATGAAATTAAAAATACTCTCTGATTTGGGTTGAAACATAGGAGATAGACATACAGCCACTCCATTTAAATAAAAGATTTCTCATGAATCACCAATGTCAAACAATATTTTTTCTTAAATTGTAATATCACTTAGGTTTATCACTTAAGTTTTTGCAGACATACAAATCTAATAAACTTCACATGCTTAAACCTTAATGTAAGTATAAAACAAAACAAATTTAAAAGTCAAATGCAAACAATATCAATATCAAACCAATAAAAACTAGCAATTTAATTTAATGTGACTGAAGCTTGAAATTATCACATTGTTGAAACCATTTTGTGGTTGTGGAGGCGACTGGCATAGTGTAGGCTTTGTTAAATTCAATGTAACTAGGTTTTCCCACTTTGTGCTGGGACATAACATGGTGCAAATATCCTCTCCTCTCCTCTCCTTTCCTCTCCTCTCCAGTACACCTTTTTTTATGGCCTTCAACCCAAATAGTGCTTCTTCCTGCCATTCGAATTGTGAATACAGGCACTGATGAGGGTACAGAGATTATTTGACAGTAGAAAACAAATGATTTAAATGTGCTTACTTTAATCCTTTTAAGTTATCATAGAAACAAGAACCTTAATTACAAAAAGAAATCCCAGAGTACCCTCAAGATTTTGAAAATACAACATAATTTTTCTCTAGACAAATGATACAATGATTAATTAAAAATTATTATGTTTTTCTTACATCTTGCATCTTTCATTTCTTATTATGATTTTATATGAATCTAACTTCCTTTAATTACTTTCAAAAAGCTGTTAAGATAATACAAATAGAAGCTTTGATTTCATGATTTTGAAGAAAAGTTTTTAAAGTTGTATATTAGATATTGGAAATTTTATCATAAACTTATTCCATCATCAGTGTATGTATAATAAATAAAATGTAGTCTTATTAGTAATAATGTGGCAGAGGTAGTTATTAAATATTTTTAAGTCTAGTTTATTTACAGTTTAAATTGAAATAGAAATTGGCATGTTACCTAATGTCCTTTTTTTTATCATTTTATATATTTGCAGTTTAGTATCATAATAACATGACTTTTGATTTATTTCTAACTTTTACTGTTACCCTGAATATTGTAAGTTTGTATTACGAATAAGAAGCCATTTGAATCACTGATTTATTATTTAAATATATTAGTTCCAGTTTTGCCTTTGCTCATATCACCACAGCAACCTCTTAGCGGAAACCTATTACTTTATTTTGTGTTGTCTTCCCATTAGAACATCCAAGTGGTGAAAAAAATATGCAATATTTCTGAATATTTGTGTTAAAGATAGTATGTACCCTCTACGGTTTTGTGCATACTTTTGAGAATTATTTCCTATTTTTGTTCTTATTATTTTGATAAATGATAACATACTTTTTATTTCACATTAAGAGTTTTGCAACTATGGTATAATACATTTGTATTTATTTCTGTAGCAAGTTAATTTAGTTGGATAAGTTGGCAAAAATGTATTTAATAAATGTATAGGTTTTACATCAAATCTTGGCCAGGTCCAGTTTTATAGGTCAACCAGGGTATCTGACAGGGATTAAATTAATTTGTTACTTCTGGAAAATAAACGATGTCGTCATGGTTCGTTCATTCCGTATATATAAAGAACCGATTCTAGAGATGAGTATTCTTGTGGAATATCACTTATACTTAATTCAAACCTGCAAATGTGAAATTAGAGAAATATAGACAATAATTTTTTTGACCTTTAATGGGGTTTCCTATGCTGGTAATCAATAAACATATATGATCATTATAAAAATGAGAATTTAGTTTTCTTTATAATAATACCAGTTCCCGATAGGGACCAAAACACTATATTTTACTGCTTTTAATAATATATCTGTTAACTGCTTTATCTAGAGATAGGCTCCCCGCCCTTTATTTTCCCTTGCCATTATTTTCCTACCCAGAATTCGATTTTGAGGCTCTTATCAGCTTTTTAATTAAGATGATTTCACGCTCAACAGAAAACAACAACCAAATAAGAGCCTAATGTCCTTGCAATTTCCTGATTCCAAGTACAGCATCTCAGGGCAATGGGGGAGATATTTTGGTCTCTCTGGTAGCCTCACATTTTGAAAAGTGAACATTAGGAAGAATTTGAGATACTGCTTTATGTTTTATTAATTATATTTTCCCCCTTTTGTCTTCTATTTTTGCCATGATGTCTCTCAATATCCCCTTCTGTGTTTCTACAAGGTGGCTCTTGCTCTTTATAGGGCAGTCACTGTGTGTGTGTGTGTGTGTGTGTGTGTGTGTGTGTGTGTGTGTGTGTGTTTGTGTGTGTTTGCATTCGTATGTCCTTGCTTTCAGTAGAGTGAAATTTTGCCTGTCAATAGGTGTTAACAGCTTCTTCCCAAGCTGAAGGGAAGTTAGAGCTGGATTTAAGCCCTTGTAATCAGAGCAAAGAGTCCGTGAGCTACTCTAGTTGACATGAGTTCTATTGTCTTGACCTTTGTAAGAGTTCCAGGAGAAAATGATTAGATACTGCATTGCCTTTTACTCTCAAGGAACTGAAAGCCCCAAGTAGAAATAAGGAACTGGGATATATAAGCCATCGTTCCCTGGTCGTCTAAGTACACAATTTTCTTGTCATCACAATATATCGCTCTGTACTTATGTCACCAAACTCCACATTTCTTGGTTTATCTTTGGAGTGCTTTTCATTGGTCATCAATAAACAAAGAGAATGAGAAACACTCCCTTGAATTTCCATAGTTAGGTCCCATGCTCCCTTTAGTTCTGACATTGTCTTCGAAAACAAAATGATGAATTCAAACATAACAGTGTTTTGATTCCCAAAACTTCCTGTAAATTTCCTTCTTTGCTCTGTTCAAAGCACCCATATTTTCTGCCTATTGTTGTGCTACATTAAAGAGTCTCAATGCATTTTCCCACTGAATATCCTTGTCTGTACTATCTCTTATGTTTCATCTTCTTTTGTTAAGTTTTGTTTTATTTCTGAGATTGAATTCTCAACCTTATAAAGAGGAAGTGGCCTCACTTATTTTCCTTTATTCTCTTTTGAAAGTGGTCACAGCATGTATTTTAGTTAGGTTTTACTTGGTAACTGTATTCTGAATGGCAGATGAGTTGGTTTCTAATTGCATCATATCCTAGCTAGCTAGAGACCTCAAAAACTACACTTTTGCAAGTAAATTCAAGTCTGTCTATTTTGCTGTTATCTTTTGCTGTAATATCTCCTGGAAACTAATATTTTATTGAAATGTAGGCTAAATTCACTCAGCATATCTTATTATATCTTTAACCATATATATCTAGTATTAAAGGATGGAAGCCTATGACCAAAATACTTGCCTAAAAGGGATATTGTAGTTGAGTGAAAAACATTAAGACTTAAAAAACAAAACTAACATTGCTAATGTAACTGCATTTAAAAAAAATCTTGATAATGAAGGAACCTCACATATATCAAATATGAGTGTAAGAGTAGCTCTACCCTTACAATCATGTTATAAGTGAGATTATAGTTAAGCTATTCTGAACTTATAAAACTATAATGATTATAAATTCCAGTTGGCCTGTGAAAGGAGAAAGGAAGATAACTACAAATTCAGAACCAGAAAAAACTTGGGATTAGAACTGGCCCCAGGGTCTAGAATGGCTATAGAACTGAAGACAAAGGTGGATATAGGGAGGGTAGAGGGAGAGTGGAGGTTCTACAAGAGAAGATTGGATCATATATCCTGGATGGGTCTCATAACCCTGGGAATAGATCCAGACCAGATTCATTTCATATTCAAGGCCAGCTTGCCTAGTCCATCATTAAGTGCTGTAGTTGAAAGAGAATGTGCCTTGGCATTAGAGACCTGAGTTTGGATCAGCCACTTCTCAGCTATGTCACCATGACTTATTTTTCTGAATTATAAAATTTGAGTGATGGCTATGCAATAATGTCATAAGTCGTAGGGTTCCTGATAGGATTCCAGGCACAAAATGCTCACTAAATAGTGGATATAATTTTTGTTTAGCTGAAGTAAATAAACTGGATCTTGTATATTCTAAAACTTGTCATTGTGAGCCCATCTTTAAATAAATTTTTATGTTTTAATATTTTCCATTTTGATATTTTTCTTTTTTAATATTTTGGCTTTCTTTTCCATTGCTACAACTTTCCTAATTAGGTTACAATTTAAAAGAAAGAATAATTTCTTAGCTCAAACTGAGGAGAAAAATAATTTGCTGTCAGCACCAGAGAGTAAAGTGATTTTAAAGTACAAATATGTGTGGGTTGGGGTGGCATCAATGATCTGGATGGAAAATGGAGGAAATGAAGAGAATAGAAGGTAATAATGATACAGAGAGTGGTAATGTGATTTCCAATCTGTCTCTACTTGAGCTATTTCTTATTTTTTTCTTATTTTTTTGATACTCTTTGTTGTTTGAGAAAGTCAAAGTGGGGCAAGTTGGTCTTGTTCTTAGGAGTTCTAGAAGTTTTACTTGCCCAAATTATTGGATATTATGCACACTCAAGAGAACTATTAAGTCAAGTATTGTGAGAGAAGAATCGGACAGATTTTGGGGCAAGTCATATGAAGGCATAATAAAGGAAGGGAGAGAAGACAGAAAATGTCTAAAGAGTGGTCCTTAACTAAGGGTGTATATTAAAGTTATTTTGGGTCTTTTAAAAAACATTGAGGCTTGGGCCCCACATTCAACAACTTTGATACAATAGGTCTAGGTGGGATCTGGGCATTGAGAGTTTTCAGAAACTTCCCAGATGATTCTAAAACCCAGCCAGGAACAAGAGCCATTGGTTTAAATGAAGTTTAGGGCAGGTGGTTTTCAGATGCTTTTCTGCCCTTTGTCAATAGAAGCTGGGAATATGAGTAGAATGCAAACATACGTGCGTGTGTGCATGTGTTCACTCTCCGCCCCCTAACAGAGTTCAACTAAAAATTTAATCCTATTATTATTCCATATCTTTGTAGCATGATGTGTAACTGGGCAAACTATGTTTAAAGGGATGAAATAGACTTTTTTTTTAAAAGAAATAAAGTAATACACTCTGTACTTTTTTGATCCAGTTGAATTTTTAAATTTCAATCTTAGAGTTGGTAGAGAGTTAGATATAATTATGGTCTATTTTGTATAAAAGTAGAAATTTCTTTACTATCCATGACAAGCGGGAAATTGATAGGAAGATACATTGAGTAAATAAAAAATATTGAGGGTTCAGCCAGCAGGGGTTTGACTTAGAAAGAGAGCCAGAGTCTGGGATACTGGATAATGTTCAACTGGGCATCCTAGAAAAAGAGTACAAAAGGCATTTTTGCTCAGCTAGAGAAGTGGGGATATCAGAGTGAAAGTTCTGATTCAGAGAGATGAAGCGGTAAGGTAAATGCTCAGAAAATGTAGCAGAAGTAGTAAATAATAATGCTCTAACAAGCATTATTATTATTATTATTATTTAGATGTAAGCAGGTAAGTAAAATTGAGATGTCAGTTTCCCAGCTGTTAAAGCTAAAATTATGGGAAGATCCTGATGGGACTGAGAACTAAATAACCAAAAATGCTTCAAGAAAAATATTGAAGATTCAGTTTCAAAATATTGTATATACCAGTGGGTAACACTCAATGATGGTGTGATCCAAACAGAACCAGAGAAGCAGCAGCTTAAATTCAGATTAAAGAGCAATAGCTCAAATAGTGCAGGACTCTGTAAACAAATGGGATTTGGCATTTGTATTTCAAATAGCAGAAATGATAAAGTCTTATAGTAATTTAATATATTCAGATACTTAAGAAATGATTGCAACACTTTTACCACTGGTTGTTTTCATCATTTGTTCATTTATTTTTTTCATTCACTTATTTATTTTGAGTGCCTACTATGTAGCAGATTTATAGACATTGGCTAATCCTTATTCTAGGCATTGAAATTTCCATATTTTTTTCAGAAGAAATATACTGATTTGGATATTCAGATATCTACTATTTTATTTTTCTAACCATTTTTATTTATCTAGTAGTTTTTAATTGTCAAAGAACATACACGAGGAGGTAGCATAGCCTATGTGTCAGGTGGCAGATATATAAAAAATCCCCCTCCCTAAGTCCTTATGTGAGTCTGGGAGTGTGATGTACTTTCTATGAGCTATGATGATCTATGAGTTTTATTTTGGCATTTAATGATGTTGGTCATTCAGCATATCTCCTGATATCTCTTCTTCCTTGGTCACTCCCACCCTGCAACCCCACCGTCTTCAGTGGTTTACTTTGCATCTGAATTACTCATTGTGGTTTACCTTTCCCTTGCTCTAGTTTTCTTGAGGTTATCATTTTATCTCCTACTGGCCCCCGTTTAATATCTCACAACTAGTTAATGCTGGTAGAATGTGATGCTATGTGTCTGACTGAAGCAGTACCTTTATTGTAAAGCTACTGATGGTAACCAACTTCACAGGTCAAGTGAGATCTTGCAAATTACTTCAGTATAACTCTTGACCAGAAGAAATGACTATTTTGTGTATTTCAATGCCTTGCCGTAAAATGTATGCCAGCAAAAATACTACATGTTTTTATTTCCTTATACCTTACCAGAAAATAATTCTGAGCTCACAATGTCTATCTCAGAAAAATGGCTTTTCTATAATCTGGGATTCTTTGGTAGAATAATGGGAGATAATTTAATAAACATAAATAATTATAGCTAACATTTACTGAGGGCTTACCATGTGTCAGGTATGGTTCTAAGTGCCTAACAGGTTTTATCTGATTTAATTCCACTCTATGACATATGAAGCACATACTGTTTAAGGTAAGCAATGTTCCTGAGGTTATATAGCTAGTAAGTAGAACTCTGATGTAGAATACGAAAGGCAGTGAAGCACTGCCTAAGTGTACATGCAATAATTTACAAATAAAAAAAACTTCATTTTTTAAAATTAAATCTACATTAAATTAAAAATATGTTTGTCCTGATACCTCCAAATTATTTCCAATCTAAATTTAAAATAATTCTTAATTTAAAAATATTAACTTAATGTTATATGTACTTTATGAATAATTCTATTAAACTACTTACTGCTTGTAATATAGAGACCAGATTTACATATCTACACATAAATAAATAATCTCTTGTTTTAAGGAAACACTTATAATCTAAAATATGTTATATATCTATTTATTATACATTGCTTAATATGCTTGATAAAATAAAGATTAGACAGTCAACTGTGTGTTTTAAAATGGTAGGGTTGTCTTACATAACTCAACAAGGTACCAATATTCTGTGGTAAAAAGAATAAAAGCAATCGGTTTAATATTTGGCATAATAATTCAATAAAATGTAGATTTCCTGGAAATATAATTTGCTTATTAAAGTTATTCTTTGAAAAAGAGAAATAGTTCTTTTCTCATACATATTAAGAAGTAAGTATTTTGCATGACAGCATACCCTGTATATATACTCTCTACAAAGATTCATATTTGAGAATTTTCAGCATCTCGTGATCCCAGCAAGAGTGCCTGAGACTTATCCAAAAGCTACTAGGTTGTTCCTTTGAGAAGGTGATCCTTCTCAAAAAGGGAGTCATATTTCTTTCAATGTTTACAAGCTTTTTATTTTTAAACAATTAATTTTATTTAGAGTTTATAAGTCTTATGAGTCTTAAGTGATTATTGAAGCATACAATAACTGATAGTTGTCAAATAACAGAACATGAAATCAAGGAACAAAAGGAATAACAGCTATAAATAAATGTTGTTGGCAGAGAGTATAGATATTTTTTGAGCGTCACTGAGACATGAAAATCTATTGGGTCTATACCAGTGAAATAACCAAAAATGTTCTAAGACTTTGAACAAGATGGTGGAGTAAGCACATTTATCTACCTCTTCTCTTGCTCCAAATTCTTTGAGCTGAAAAGAAAGATCTAAAACCAGTATTGATACTTTGATAGGTAGATTTAAAAAAAAAAAAAACAAATTCCATCGTTATATCAGATGTTCTTAGACATTCTTGAAAGGTAGAAATTAGCCTGAATTAGAACATAGAAGAACAAATTGGTACTTGTAGGAGGAAACTGCTCCAAAGGCAGGAATGCTTTTAGGCGAACAGGCCTCTCAGAGTGAGTATGAGGTACAAATGTGGATACCAGAAGAATGCTTACAATGAATAGTTTTGGAACTGTGTTTAGAACAGTTAGGTGGTTGATTCTTCCTTTTTCCTCTGAGCGTGCTATACCCCAGGTATTAAAAATATTTTCACTGAAACTAAATTAATAAATATTTGTACTAGATACAGAGAGTTAGAGCAAGTCAGTGGACAGTTACTAACTTACAAAGAATGAAAAGAATTCCTTTCCCTGAAATTGAAGAAAAAAGACAAACAACTCTAATGCAGTAAATCATTTTCCCTTCTCCAAATCATCATAGATAGACTATAATGAACAGAACCATATCTGCATAAGACCTATGGGCATCTTAAATGCAAAAATAAGCAATTACTCAACAATCATCAAGGTTTTGATTGAAACTAAAACCATGAATTGGTACTATAAAAATCAATAAAAGAAGAATGAATTCCTGAGAAAGAGAATTAGTGTAGAAAAGAGGAGAATAATTTCAGTTAAGTGTAGTGAATAATTTGAGATAAATTTGGGAGGATTTTGCATCCATAAAATTCTTGGAAATTAAAAATGATAGCTGAAATTTGAAAACTTTAAAAAGAGAATGTATAAACTAAAAGATGGACTGGAAGAAAACAAAAAAGATATTTTCACAGAATGTGATACAAAAGGATAAACAGTTTAAAAACAAAGTAAAACTGAGACATAAATAGAAAATTAAGATTTTTAAAAATCTACTTAATAGATATAGAAAACAAAGGTAAATTAAAATAAGAAATAAGTGATGAATAATGAAAGATTATTTCAAAGGACTAAGAAAATATATGCATTTTTAGTGAAAGATCTTGCTGAACACAGAATAAAATGAATGAAAGAAAAAGAGATCCTGACAAAATGTGGTAAAATGTTAAAATATTATGGATGAAATAAAACCCAAAGAGGTCTAGGAAAGTAAAACAGGTTTCCTGCAAAGGAAGATCACTTGATGTTATGGTGCAATAATGATGATTTCTTAAAATAAAAAAGAAAAGTATAGGCTAATTCCATTAACAAACATGTAAAATTCTAGCAAATAGAATCCAGCAACATAATAAATAACATTATGACAAATAATACATAATGACACACACTCTTAAATGCAATAAGAAATTAACTTAGGAAAATTTTAAAGTAATTTTCTGCATTAAATGACATTGAGAAGAAAAGTATATGATCACTCTGTAAAAAGTAGGGAAGAAAATACCAATTCTTAACCGGAGTTACTAACAAAGTGGGACTAACCCTTCTATGCCTTTCGTCTGATAAAAGATGACCTTAAAGTAAAGTGTACCTATAAGATACACAGAAAAGATGATAATGAGTGATTGGAAACAATTCCTTTAAAAGGTAAGAACAAGACAAAGATTCTATTTATTATAACTACTATTCAACATACATTGAGTTTACTTAACAGTATAATATGATCAAATAAACTAAAAAGTTTAGTTGCTGAAGTACCTTTCTGTACTTTCTGCTCATTTTTTTTTTTTTTTTGGTAAATCTAAAACTGCTATAAAAAATAAGTGATTTTCAAAGTATTTTTACTAATTTAAACTTTCCCTATCGATGATTTGTATTCCTGTTATTTCAAACCATTAAACAATATTTGGTAGTATCAGTCTGTATAATTTTGGCTAATTTGGTACATGTAGTATTATCCATTGTAGCTTTAATTTCTGTTTCCCTGACCTCTCATGAGTTATGAACCTTTCAGCATGTCTGTTCACAGTTTGCATGCCTTTTTTTATGATACACTTATTCAAGTATCTTGCCTATTTTCAAATTTGTATTATCTTTATTTCTACATTATTAATTTGTATGTTGTTTATTATGTTTAAATATAAAGTCTTTATTAATTACATGTGTTATAAATATCTTGTCCTACCCTGAGGTATTAATCTTTCACTTCAAAAAAAATACATTATGCATCCTGTTTAAGAAATATTTATCTATTGCAAAGTCATAAAGGTATTTTACAACTTTATCATTTAAAACATTACTGTAGTACTTGTCACATTTACATTTATAACTGGCTGAAAATTAATTTTTATGTGTGGTATTTAAATCCAGCAACTCAACACCATTTACTAAGAGATCAACTTTAATGGAGTATGCTTAGGAGCCATCTTTGCCATAAATGAAGGGTTCAAATCTACACTGGAGAGGTTCCAGACTAGGTATTGTCTATGCCCTCTGTTTTATTTAATTAGTCTATTTATCTTTTTATTTATTTTATTTGTTTTGCTCCAACACCAAAGATCTGAATTACTAAAGATTTTAAATTGTCTTGATAACTGGTGGAGCAAACTCATTTTGTTCCTCCTTAAGAATGTCTTGGCTATTGTTTTGCCCTTTGCATTTTTATATACATTTAGGATCAGATTGTTAATTTTCCATAACAAATCTCTTGATATTTTAATTGAGATTATGTTAAATCTATAGATCTGGTTGGGGAAATTTGACATGTTCATAACATTGAGTTATCAAATAAATAAACTTTATTTAGGCTTTTCATTTCTATTGATGTTGTTGTGGGTAGAGATTATATATATCTTTTAAAAATATATTACTTAGAAACTTCTTTTATGCAATAAAATGGTGTCCTTTTAAAAAAAATTTTATTTTTTCTATTTGCTGATATGTATGGAAAATATAGATGTAAATGAGTCATATGTAGTAGTACAATGTATATTTTATAGCTGTTGGGTCCAAGTATTAATGCTTTTTAAATAAATGCTGGTTATCGTATATATTAAAACAGCCTTTACAGAGAATCTTGTTCTTATATTTTGAAATTTATTTACTCTTTTATATATTTTACAATGATGTCTATTATTGTTTCTTGTTTTTCAGAATCTAAAATTATATTCTAACCCTGAATGAGCATTAGAACACAGCTCTAGTGAGTTGTGCATGTATAAATTTCCTAGAAATCAGCAGACTACTGTGGGGTCTATTCACACTCTTAGAGCTCTGGTTTAAATGCACTCTTAATTTATGGTGCTTTTGTGTTGTCCTTTATTTCTTGGTCGTGGCTATGTATTAACTTTTATTTGTTATACGGTATCCAGCATCCGTTTTTGTTTTTGAAGCAGGATGTGTAATTGCACCCACTTGTCTGCCATGTTGCCAGCAGTCTTAGCATAGTTTTCAATAAATGTTATTACTTCCTTTCTCTTCTTAAAAGTCTCAATAACATGATTTTCTCAGGAGTGGAAAGAAAAAAAGAATCTTAAAGATAATAATGTATTGTTCCTAATCTATGCCAAATTCACTCAACAACATTCTTTTGTTAATAACTATTGTTTTATTTTACAAAAATTAAGTGTGACTTTTTTTCTTTATAGATAGGCTATACATATAATTTAACTCAAAAGGGTAGTGTCAAATAGGTAAAGTGATGGCATTTTGCATATTATGACTAATATTTGTGTTTTATACCTTTCTCTGTAATGTAAAGTATCACTAGAAAAGAAGGAAATAAACCAATTCTTCAGGCCCATAGTTTATTTATACCAACATTTTTTTTGATAAGGATAAGAATTTTGGGGGGCCAGAAATCTATTCTGTTCCTCATAATTTCAACTTCAGAAAAGTTAGGATTACAATACCAAACATTCTAGTTTCGTTAATATTCTATTACAAATTTATCATCTAAAAATTTATAGAAAGCTATATTTTTGGCTTGTTCCATCAGTTGGAGGAATAAGTTTTATAGGCTTACTGCCTGCTGTGTAAATTAGTACTTTACTTTTGTTGTTTTATAACTACAGCTTTTAGGCTACCTAGGGTGCCCTTTAATTTGGCTATTATAGAATTTGGTGAATGAGATTGTAGTGGATGAACATGATCTTTTAGACTCTGACTATGTGAGGAAACTGCCATATAACTGTTCAAAAATATTATTATATTTAATTTAAGTCTGTATTTAAACTGTTGAAAAAAGGTTTGTCTACTTTGAAATTTTTATTTTCTGCCAGAAAACATACAGTTTTTGCTAACCAGAAGCAAATTAGACTGATAGCTGTGAAAAAAGCAAAACTTTCAACTGTGAAATGCATTTACTGAGCTCAATGCCTCAGAAAAGCAGGATCAAAGGGAGAAGAATGAGAAGAGGTGACTATGACATACAGTTGGAAGCAAAAGCCTCCTTTCAAGGTGTCCCTCAGTGGTTGAACACAGTGCTGAGAGAAAAAACAATTATTATAATTTATATTTACTTAGCATTTTTCTCTCATTGCACCTATTCTACAAATCACCAACATTTCATCAGATTCACCTATTTATTTCAATATCTTGAACATTGAACACTTCCAGAGAAGATAGCACAGTTTTGAGTATTTTGAGCCACCTTAAACTGATGACCTCTAACCTTACCTGGATCTTCAGTGCTACCCAGCTGCCTTACTATCTTCCACAATCAGCTCTGTCCTCATTTCTCTCTACAATCATACTACCTCACTACTCACAGAAAATTTCTTCCTACTTCAAAACCAGGAGCTTCTGCTCTGCTGCTTCAGATTTTATCTTCGATTTTCTCCTATTCTTTTCTCCTTCCAGCTGGATTCTGTGTAATCTACATTACTTTTTCTATCTAAAATATCATCTCTTAGAATGATGTCACATGCAAATTCTAGTTACACAAAACTGTCACCTCCCTCTTGCTCTCACTTCATTCCATATCCAATTTAGTTTTCAAACTTCATTTTATGATTACCTCCTTATGGATACTCTAAATAATTTTTCCTTTTTCTCTTCCCATCATATGTACTTGTAAAAACTCTAACTTTTTTATTTGTTCCAATTGTCTATCTTTTCCATGACCATGATAGAATAACTGAAACTTCTAGGGGGAAAAAATCACCCACCAGGAATGACTGGTTTTACTTTAATTACCACAAACCTGAACAACACTTAATAATGCCCAGCTAACTTTTAGGTTTCCATGATAAACTTGCTTTACCATTTTTTGAAAGAATATTTTTAGAACAGTTCCTTTTCCCTTAACCTTCCCACACCTTATATACTCCCCATAGTCTAATCTGATAGCCTTCTTCATACCTCATTAATCAAATGAAAGCAGACAGCAAATGCTTCGTTCTTTCATGACAAAGTCAACAAGCTTATCTACATCTTCATCCACCCTCTCTCATATTCTCTCCTTTTATAATTGAAGACATGTCCTTGTTCCTATCAAGGTCCAGTTCTCTCACTTGTATTCTTATGCTCTAGTGTTTCTCATTACATTTCTAAAACCCTCTTTTGACCTCACATTCTCTGCTTAGCTGCCATTCTATTTCTCTGCTGTTTCTCCAGGAAAAATTATATCCCTGAGTCTTCCTTCTATTTAATCTTCAACCCACTCCAGTTTGCCTTCCTTCCTTTCTGCTTCACTGCCACAGTTTGGCAACCATCAGTTGCCATAGCAGTGAAACTTACAGGGCAGTTCTTTGTCTTTATCTCACTTGACTTTTGAGGGGCATTTAATTCAGCCAACTACTCCCTCATTTTGGAAAAGCTTTCCTTTTCGAGCTTTTGTGAAGTGACTTTCTCCTGAAACAACTTTGTCTTCTTCTACTACCTAAATGGCAACTTTTTCCTGTCTGTTTAATTGTGTCCTTCTTTACTTATCCCCCATCTCTAAAAGTCTGAGTGCTCTAGGGTTCAGTCACAGGTGTGTTTTTCTTCCTTTGCTCTCTTTAAAGTGAAATAAACCAGTTTCATAGTTTGAATACAATCTATAAACAGATAACTCATATTTGTGTTTTTAATTTTGATTTCTGTTCTTACCTGCAGACTCAGATATTCAACCACTATCTTGACTTTCTCTCTGGATGTCTATCTTCTAGTTTATCTTCTTTATCTAATAGACTAGCAATTCTTATTGATGGAAACATATAGCACTTTTGTGTCTACAGTGTCATTGGTATCTACTTAGGTATGTCACACTTGTGCAGTATACAACTCGTACAATCATGGTTAATGTTCTTTGTTTTATTCATTAACATATATCTCAAAATAGATTTCTTTCTTACCTTTATGATTTTTTATTTAGACCACTGCCATAGCATTTTATTTGGTCCTGCTATGTTTTACTTCATTTTATTTTATATGCAATTGTCAACATCATCTTTTAAAAATACAAATTGCATCATGTTGCTTCTTTGATCAAACACTTTAATTGACTTAAACATTCCTTATAAACTACCATATGATCTGGTGGCTCTCTACATATTAGGCCTCATCTTAGCCTCTGTCCTCTTGCTGGTCTGTTTCCAAGTCCTTTTTACTTTCAACCTGCTGTGCTCTTTGCCTAAAATATTCTTTCCTCTCAACATGCTTGGCTACCTCTTCTTCAGCTGTAAAGCCCACAAATCACTTTCTTTGAGGATCATTTACTGATCAGTCAATCTAAAGCAACACTTCCTCCTCTCCATAGACTTCTCTACCACAGAACAGTGACCATTCCCTTCAAGCATTTATTACAATCCCTTATTAATGTGAACATTATAGATTTATTTGTTTACTTGTATATCTTTCATCACTGTGTAAGCTCTATAAGGTAAGGGACATTATGTCATTCACCTTCTAATTCTTAACTCATAGGACAACATCTAGGACACTGCTCACTAAATATTTATTGATTTAAATATGTATTTAGTAGGTAAATGACACTGTTAGATAGTCACAAAAGTATTATTGTATTTGTTTTTAGATTTAGGCTTAGTAAAGTTAGGTCACTTGTCCAAGGATATATAACTGGATCATGATTGACCCAGATTTTTGGAAGTCAAAGGCTATTTCTATTGGGTAATGCTAGATGACATGATTTCCAGAATAGTTTGGGAAAGTCATGTTAAGACTTTGTAGAACCATTCACTATGTGTTTTTCACAGGAAAATGATTAAGACAAAGATCAGAAAAATTATTTCTTTGGATACGTCATCGTGAAGAAAAATGTAATACTTGCTTTTGATCAGGCACAAAAGATTATGCATGATACTGATAAAACAGTAGTTCTAATTTAGGTAGAGTATCTTCTAGTAGTGACAAGCTCTGTAGGAAACGATCGATGAAGGGATTGATGGGGGATAGCTAGATAACTGCATTAACGTAAGTGACAATTGGCTATGTCATGAGGTTGTGTGGATAGAGTAGAAAAGACAAGGCCGTTTAAGGCCAGTCAAGTGAAGTTAAGAGGACCTGGCAGGTACTCAAGAGCAGAAAATTAGTTATTATAGGAAAGTACAATCCAGAAACTTGTAGATACAAGCAGTAAATCAGAGTTTGGGATCAAGGTTTTCTTGAAGCTCTGATGAAAGGAATTCTGGTACTCCTGAGAGATGATTTAGAAAATTAAGTGAATCAAATAATTTCAAATATCAACTGAAGCAATGTAAATTAAAAGAATATAATAGAAGTGGCAATGCAAAATAGAGCCATGATCTCATATCCTTTCACAGAGGGATTTTGCCTGTTATGAGAACCCTGGTTTGCATGAAAAGGCAGACTGAGTCCCAGATGTTAAGAGATCCTAAAAGGTTATAATGGGAACACAAAATTATTTAATTTGGTCATGGTTATTAGAAGAAAACAGTATAGTGATCTTGGAAATATAAATATATTCATTCTTACTTTTAATAAATAGCCCCTTTTTAGCAAGTTTTCTGAAGAATGTATTCTGTTGTTTGAGAAATTGCTTTTGTGTAGCAAAAGCAAAACTAATTGGTAGTCATTGATCCTAGGCTTATCATCAATCGGTGTTTTAGAATATCTTGGCTATCTGATAGATGCCTCATATAGTAACATTTTCCTAAAATTACAGGTATAAAGTTCTGCAAAATCACACTGAAATTGACATAATGCTATATATTGCATCACTTTATCTTTCCAAAGCTTCTTTTTCCCTTTTATTTGTTCTATAAAGTAGATCCTTTACTATTTTTGCTGCTCGTGGAAGTTAGTTTTATGTGTCAACTTGGCTAGGCTATATTGCCCCGCTAACACTAGCCTAGATGTTGCTGTGAAGGTATTTTGGAGATATGATTAACATTTACTATCAGTTGACTAAGTAGAGATTGCCCTCCAAAATGTGGGTGAGCTTAATCAAATCAGTCGAAAGCTTTGAGAACAAAAACTAAGGTTTTCAAGAGAAGAAGGAATTCTACCTTAAGACCATGACATAGAAATCCTGTCTATTTTCAGCCTGCCGGCCTGCCCTGCAAATTTCAGACTTACTAGCCCCTATAATTACGTGAGCTCATTCCTTAAAGTGTGTGTGTGTGTGTGTGTGTGTGTGTGTGTGTGTGTGTGTTATTAGCTCTGTTTTTCTGGAGAACTCTGATATATAACCCGTGTGCGAATCTCACCCAATACCTGTGTTCAGCTTGGACTGTTTTTTTCAGATTTCTATAAGAATAATTGTTTTCTTCTTTGGTTTTTAATAACTTTCTTGAGGATAACTTACATTTTTTGGTCCTTTGGTAGTAATACTACACTGAGTCATCCTCTTTGAGGAACAGTCTACAGTAAATTTTTGGTAGCTTTCTAGAAGTGTGGTTGATGACATGGTCTAAGCTGTGCCCAAGAGTTTGTGCTTTTTGTTTCTTTTGGACTGATTATTCTCGGGAGCCCACATTACAGTATTTTAAAGAACAATAAATCTCTCCAAGAGCCCAGATAAAGATAAAACGTAAAAAATTATGTGTCTAGTGAACCTTGGACTATAACTCATAAACTTTGTATGTGGTTTACATAATTTTTGCTTGTATTGAAACTTACCTACCACTTTATTTATTTCACACACACAAAGAAAATATTTTTATAAGTTTCCTCTTATTGGGCTGGCATTTTATTATTTACATCTGAAAACTTAAGGAATTTACTATATGTTATTTTATCCTGGTTACTTATAAAATTCTGATCCCTTGTGGACCCAATGGTTTGTACTTCACTTTCCAAAGGACCCATTGTTTTTGTTTACATTGCTGTCTCTTTAAAACTCAGTTCTTTGTCTGTCACAAAACCAACCATCTCTAAATTTTTATGGTGTGTTTCAGTTACATTTTTATTGACGTGGTTCATTCAGTTTTGAAGCCGTAATTTGAGCACACAACAAATGTTAATTACTGAGGTAACCTTTGAGTGTACAAAGATAAATAGATACATACAATGAGGTCAAACTCTAGTGTTAAAGGATTTTCGGAGCTGAGTCACATGACTTATTTTCAACATGCTTATTTTACATCTCGAAGTAGTCAGACCTAATTCTTGCCATGTTTCTTTTCCTTTAGATTATGCCTGCTTCAGCATATACCAAATTTTTGCTTATTATGAATTCAACCAGCTTTCCTAGTATGAAAGTAAGATTCATTGGTCCGTACTTTCTCAGTCGTTTCTGAAATTTTTATAGATAGAGATATCATTAGTGTTTCAATGAGCTACCTACATAATAAATTGTCTGATTTAGGAAGCAAGTAAACTGATGATTTTTCAAATACATAAAGATTTGTTTCCCAAATCTGGAAAAGTTATTTATTAGTTCAGACAAATATTTGCCACTAGTGTTCATATTCTAAAAATCAAACAGCATAATTTAAGTGGCTTTTACATATTAAAGAAAAATTTTAAAGGAAGCATTAAGTAACACTAAGATATATAATACAATATGATGTTATATAGTACCTATACTACCTAAGTAATAAATGAGTATGTGTGTGATTGCATATATGTAATATACATATAATTTATTTATAAAATAGAATTCACCAATACTGGCTGGTGATTTTGACCTGAAAATTAAAATAATGGGTTAAGGTATGACAATAATCTATCTTGAATAGGGTTTTGCACACTTATAAAAAGAACATTAAGGAGCATAAGCAAGGGAGAGTAATAGAGAAAATACATTGTACTTTAGTGCACACAATTGAAATGTGGTGGGCTGATTCTTACAATGAATGTCAAAATTAATAGGTGCTGTCTGCGTGGGAGAGAATCAAAGGAAAAAAGGGTGGCAGTTTGTGCCAAAAACATTTACTAAGCAATCAAGAGTTCTTTTGAAATATGCAAAAGGAGAAAATAGTTTGAATAAGCCCTGTAAGCAAAAAAAAAAAAAAAAAAAGTCCTACCCAGCTATTCTCGTATTGAGTTTAATGCTTGTATTGATTTTGTGGACTATTTTTCCCAAGAGGCTTTTTTTTTCCTGCTTTTCTACCACTTGTGGAGCTCTGGAAAGGACTGGATGACTAGTAACACACCTTTATTATTTTCACTATTGACAGGCCTATGCAAAAATGGAAGGATTCTGAGACTATTTTGCCATCCTGTGTAGTTTCCAGCATGTGCCTACCTTTGGCTATATTAATTAGGGTAGAATTGAGCTGCTTCAGGCCTTTATCACTTACCTCTCAGATATTCAAGTATATCCCTCCAGTAGACTGGTCTCTCCAGATCTTTTAACTTACCTCATTGATCAGACTGTCTGCCTGCTTTAGCTAAGTACTCTCATACGTCTGAGGTATCTTTAGCTTATAATTGCACCTTTTAAAATCCTATTTACTCTGCAAACATCCACTATCTATATCTTCCCTTGCAAACTTCTTTATAGCCCCGTGTACTACCACCTCAATACTGACTCTCTTTTCTTTTCTCTGATCTCATAGAATTTAATGTCTGGATTACTCATCAATTATTAATCTGGATTTTAAGAAGCAGCAGGCCAAGGAAGCAGGTTAGGTACCAAGACTAGAACTGAGTATGCATAAAATATGGAAGTAATACTAGATAAGCAAACAGAAACACACACACACACACACACACACACAAACACACACACACGCACAAATACATATGTATACATTCCTGAGAAAAAGAAAGGCAGTTAAGTCCAAAGTATATGTAAACAACCAGAATAGTAACAGCATTTGAAGGAGGATGTCAATGTGCCTGTCCAAAATCCAAATAAATTACCTAGGACAACATCAGCTTTTTATATTTCTTTCTAAAGCTAATTTTTAGTGAATTTTAGTTAATTTTAGTGAATATTTTTCTGCCACAAAGCACCTAGAACCATTAGTTTACTTAGTAGGATTTCAATAAATTTTTTTGGATGAATGAATGAATGAATAAATTAAATAATTCTTCTCATATATTTACAAAGAATACTTATCATTCAGGACAACTGAATGCAAGTTCAATTCAGTTCTCTTCAGGAATATAAGGCTTCTGATGGCTCATTTGAGGGGGACATTTTTCATAGAATGATGAATATTAAAGCTTGAATAAAATCAAGTTTTCTCATTTAATTTTTTCATTCTGCAAATCAAGAATCTTTTAGGGATAACTGTAGGGATAAATGAAAGTGTACATAATAAGCCTCAACCTTGAGTACATTCTTGATGGAAAACTCTTTTAATAACTAATTAATTTAACCAGAGAAATATTCTTAGTTTTTGATACAAATCAACAAAAAGTCATTAGCACTTTTTTTTGTCTGTATAAAAAGGCACTTTGTTAAGTACTGGGATATGAATAAGACATACAAGAAATGTACCATGAAATAGATTATCTAGATTATCTTCCAATTGCTAAACAAGAAAATAGTATGGTTTTATGTTTGTTTTCATTGATTTTCTGTTGAGTTAGTACTTTTAATCAATATTAGTACCCTCAATAGGGGAAGTTAACAGAATTTTGGATGACCTAACTATAGAGGCTTTTAATTTGTATCACAGTGAAATTGGACCAAAAAAGATCAAGAGCTTAATTTCGCCCCTGTTAATATCATTCTGTATGATTCAGATATATGCTGCTTCTGTTCTATTGTTAAACAAAATGCATCTGTGCTTCTGTGTGTGTGTGTGTGTGTGTGTGTGTGTGTGTGTGTGTGTGTAATTTCAGGTATACAGTACAATGGTTATACATTTATATAATTTATGACATGATCTCCCGGATTCCTTTAACACTCATCTGTCTCTACACATAGCTCTTACAATAATATTGAATGTGTGTCCATGTATGCCTACAGATCTTTTTCATGGCTCTATGTACTGTGATAGAAATTTCTACTCTTTAGGATTTTGTTCTTCATTACATCATTTTTTTTTACATTATGAAATATTTCAGATAGCCAAAATGTTTAAAAATGATATAATCATCAGCTGCCAACTTAAAAATTAAAACATTAAAAAATATATTAGACTCTTCCTATGTGTTTATTACAGAATACTAATTGAAAAAAACAAAAGAACCAGAACTAAAAGTCAATCCATTGCTAAAAGCCATTGTAGTAAGATCCATCAAACATTTACTGAGGACTAATTGTCTTAGGTACTAGAGGTATCAAAAGAAATTGGTATATATCCTTTGGCCTTTTAAAATTTATTTTGTTGGTATATACCTATAGAAGGTCTATTAAAAATCCAAGGAAGTGAAATAAGTTTCACAGTATGCTTTAGCAATGATTGACTGATAGTAATTGTCTGCAGAGCTGTGTTAAAAAGACTCTACCCAATGGCTTAGCCAGAAAGAATGACTAGTGATGTCTGGCATGGATACTACAGGAAGGAGTAAAACATCTGTACTGTGTTTGGAGTGTCTGTCATTGTCCAAGAGCCTAGTAAGTGGTATAGGCACTGAAGGACAAAGTGATGACTCAAATGAGTAGTCGTTATGGAAGAGGTGATACTTGAGTTGGCCCTTGAAAGAAGAAGCCCTAAAATTAACTAAGTGAGCAGAGATGAGAAGATGGCAATGTATGTGACATTTTAGGGGTTTTAAACAGGTTTGTTTAGCTAAATTAGGCAATATAATACGGTGAGCTGTTTAAAATAGAAAGGTAAATAGAATCTGTATGTAAATGTTTGCTTAGACCCAGAGACTGAGAGCAAAATAATTACATGGCAGATATTCCCACATCCCAAATTAAGGTGTTAGATCACTTAAGCAACACTTCCAAATAAGGTATCCGAGAATTGCTTTTGAGACCTTAGCTCTCCTCCCACTATAACCTTTAAAAGAGCTTAGGTAGGCTAACAGAGAGTTTTGAGTTAGAGTCGTTGGGGTTCTCACAATGTCACTTCTGTCCTCATGGTGATAAGGAGGCAGGCTGCTTCCTCTCTTCTCTGCAAGTTAGAGGGGATTTGTCAACCAGAAAGCTTGCAATGAGATTGAGCATACCTCTTCAATGCTGCTATTCAAGCTGTAGAGCATTCAGATATGATTCTAAAATATCAATTGATAATTTTTTCAATAAGTCACTGAGGGTCTGTTTCTTTTTTTAGTATTCTCTGCTTTATTTTGTAAAATTTTCTTCATTGGATCATCAAGTTCATTGATATGTGTTTCTGCAATGTCACATTGGCTATAAATCCCATTCAATGAGTTTTTCATTTCATTTTTCATATATAGAAATTCTATGTGATTATTTATATATCTTATACTCCCTCTTTATTTTATTCACTGTTTTCTTTTCATTCTACTATATAATTCCATCATCTCTCTTATTTCTGGGAATGGTTCTATGACTGCTGGTTATGAATCTCATTTTCCATATTTTCTTTCCTTTCTTCAAAACTAGCAATTTTACAAAATGTTGTACTTTGCAAATTTTACGTTGCTGATTGCTGGATTTTGCTGTTTCATTTTAAAGAGTGTTACGTTGTGTTCCGACAGACAGTTATGTTGTATGTATGTGGGTTTCATCCACTTCAGTGTATTTTAAATATCTCAGGCTATATTTAGAATAACCTTTGGTTTAGGGATAGTTTAGTCCTACTGCTAATGTGTCGACCTTCTGTATCTCTACTTCATAACTCAGAAGTTAACACAATTTCTATTCTGGCCCGTGAAAACTTGAATGTATCTTAGCCAGCCCTGTGCGAGCTCTGGGAATTGTTCAGCCTACAGCTTTAAGTTGTTATTTGCTCAGTCTTGTTAAATTTCATCCTGTGCATGCACAAATTAGTATTTAACACTAAAAGTAAGAGCAACCAATTTCTGGAGAACTTTTTCTGCATATATCCCTCTATTCTAGAAAGTTGCCCTAAATTATTAACTTCCTTTATCTCCTCAAATTGTGATTTTTAAAAATCAGTCCAATATGACTGCTTCCTCTGCTTGTATTAACCTCAATTTTATATTCTTTGTACAAACATCATCTAATAACTAAAAGTGGTTATTTCACCTTTTTTGACCAGTTTTATATTGTTTTATGTTGGGAAGTTTAGCCTGGTCCCAGTTACTTTATGGTGAACAGAAGTAGAAGTCCACTGGATGATCTTATACAGGGAAGTAACATGTCGTGTTTTTTATTTTCAAAGTTTCATTCTAACTTCTTTGTGGAGAACAGATTTGTGAGGATCAGGGTGGATTCGGAGAGATTTTTTAGAAGGCTCTAGAGTTTTTCAAGAGTGTGAAGATATTTATTTGGGCTAACGTGTTTTCAGTATTTTTTGTACAAAGTAATTAGTTGGTTTTAAGGTGTATTTGTGAGGTGGGACATGATAGTTTGCTGATGGCTTGGATGTGGTAGAGAGGAGTAAGAAAGGAATCAAGAATCATCTCTAAGTTCTTGTCATGAGCAATAGGGAGAATGGGGATGTATGAGTAGGAGCAGGTTTAAGAGAAGTAGAAAAGTCATGAGTTCTTTTTTTGGATGCAATAATCTTAGAGAGCTTATCAGAAATCAAATTAAATATATAGGTTAACTGATATAAAGATGGATTCTGAGGCCAAATTTTTTGGAAAGTAAGGAGTTAACATTTTTGGAGGCTTTGTTACAGTGACTTTCATTGTGAATTTTCAAGCAGAAGATAAATGTGCCATGTTTTCCAATACGTTTTCGGGACCTCGTTTCTAAGGAGCATCTTGCAGGATGAGTATTCTGTGGAATATATTTTGACAATTTTGCTTCAGACAAACGGAAGCCAGTGAATGTTTTAAAGAGGGTTACATGGTCAAAAATATTTTAGAAGGGTTATTCTGGCAGGACTTCGATTTGATTAGAAAGAGGCTGGAGGCCTAGAGAACAAAAGGGGGCTAGTTCATATCAGTGCTTAGACATTGGGGGATGAGTCCAGATGAGGGGATGACAGTGGGAGTCAAAATGAATATGTTGATGCTAGAGAGCTTGTGAAGGACAAAAAAAATATCAGATAGTGATGCTTTATTTTTAAAACATAGGTACCCCAGATTATACCATAGAAAGTTTAAATGAAAAAACTCAATATACATGTCATTTAAGGAGCACTTGCTATATGACAGATTATTATCTATCATTTATCATCTATTTATTTATTTGCATTCAATATGCTAAGAGAAATAAAGTAATTTATTTAAGATCACATGACTAAAATTGAGACAGTAACAAGCCGGTGTTATAGTTAAGATTTTCTGGGCTACAGATGTGAATTTAAAGAATATGAGCAATTGGAAATGTTTACTGTGCGATACTTGTAACATAAAATTCTTCTGAAATAGAAATTAAATAAAGTAATTTAAACATGACATTCATGTATTAAGAAAAAATTTTGCTGTTAAAAATATATGATAGATAATATGGCATATGATATATAACTAGATATAATATGATATAAATTGATATAATATAAATTACAGACTAAAAATACAACTAAAAATCTTTAACCTCCAAAGTTTTACTTCTAAAAACTGTGGCTGCTGACATTAGACAAACTTTTAAAAACAAGTGGTAGAGCAAATGACAAATATAAAATTAACTATCCGAGACTCATCTTAATAGACCATGTTTACCATGGCAACAAAAGTAAATGATGATGATTCAAGTGCTAAACGCAGTAGATATTTTTCTATGTGAATTAAACAAATAATAACTTACTTATGTATTCTGGGCACTGTATAAATTACTTTATCTGCATTATTTCATGTACCTCACAACAACCTTGTGAAGATGAGCACACTATACCCATTTTTTTCCATGAAGAAACTAAGACTCAGAGGTTAATTTATCAGAGACTCATAATTATCTGCATAGTTGGAATAGAACTTGGATTTCTGTGACTTTTATGTTGCTTTACTTCAAGACTTTAAAGAAACATTGGCATTTCTCTGTGATTGTTTTAAAAATAGTTCTTCAGTGTCATATAAATATATTCTTTCTTTTTGATTTCAGACTGTTTATAATTCTACTTTCTTTGTGAAGCTTTTCCTGAATAAAAGTGACATAAAGATTGTTCTTCCTTACTAAACAATACATACTTTTCAGGTACGAATCATAAATGTTCATTCTTGAACCTTGCATTTTGGAACATCTCAATTTGTTGCTTAACTATATTATTCATCAGAATAGTTTTCCTGGTTAAAAAAGGAACCCTCCAATGGAAATTAGGAAGGATTTGAAACTACTTAAAGACTTTATAATTATGTTTAATATTAAACAGAAATGGAAAAATGGTGTTGTATCATTAGATACATTTCTGTATATAAAAGCCTCTAGCATTGGTAAATTTGCCTTAGTGATATGATAAAAGAAGGAAGTTAAAAATAAATGGGATTTATTCGAGAAAATGATGTTAGCTAAACCTATGGGGTAAACATTTTATAATATATTTAAATCAAACCACTATGCTATACTCCTTCAACTTATACAGTGATATATGTCACTAGGGAAAATACTATTGGGAAGAAAAAAAAAGAAGAAATTGAGAAACAACATGTTTGACTGCATACTAAATAAATAGATAAGTAAATAGAAGTATTTCACAAATATTCCTGTAAATAAAAGCAATATAAACACTGATGAGTACAAAAAAAATCTGAACCTGGTGTTCTAATGACAGAAAAATATGGACAAAAAACAAGAAGATGAATTTTGTGTGGAAAGGAGTATGCTCACATGTCTTAGAAAATTAATTAAAAACAAGGTGTTCAGAGGGAAAGAATAACCTGGAAATAATATTGTCAAAAAGACCTATGGTAATAGAGAAAAAACAAATTAGAAATGAGGTTGAAATGTGATGGTACACAGGAATGTTATTATGATTTTAGAGCCATGTGTGGAAGCATCCCATTACATAGCAGGAGGGAGCTGTGTCTCTTCACAGGGCAGAGACACAATCACAATTGAAATAATAAATAATACTTCTGTTCAGGCTATCTCATTACCAGAAAATTATAGCCAAAATGAAAAAGTACAGGGAAGGGTAATAATAGTGGTTAGGGAACTGCCAGGATTACTTCCAGAAGAGATGATTAAAAGAATTAAATAGCTTGGTAAGGGGTGACTAGGATGGGGATAGTGTTTACAGTCACATGGGGAAGGTTAACCTTAAAGTGAGAGACATATCAATTATTTAGCATGGAGGTGAGAGCTATAATTATGAACAATTTAGTGAGATTAAGAGAAAGATTGAGGTAGCAGTCATAAGACCCAATTGAACACTGACGGAAGAGTGTGCTTAGGAACACAGCATTGGTTTACAGTTTGCAGTTGTAGCTTCTATGACTGACTGTTTCTGAGGATCTCATGTGTTCTTTTTCCCTCTTTAGTCCCTTTCCTCCTTATAGTTTTTATCCCTCTCATTTGAACCATAAATTCTGTATTCCTTTGTCAATACGTTTTATGGATCATCTGTGGATTCTTGCCCACTTAAATACACTAGCTTTGAAAATTTATGCTTCAGCCTTGAGCTAGCAGTCATTTCACAAGCACTGGAAGCAATCTTTTCCTCACAAATTTACCTTCCTGTCATCCATGGGGATATCATATTTCCAGGTGCTATATAATGCATTTCTGTAACCAGAATTTCTGTGTCCTAATAAAAGGTATAAATAAGGCATGGCTATTGGTAACGCATTTTAAATGTCATGTAATAGCATTCAATGTTTCCTAGCCACCAAGTTTGTCTTAATGTGAATGTTAAACAGGTTTCGCTTTGAGTTATGTATAAAGTGAAATGCAGCAAAATATATAAGGAGTCCCACAGAAATGTAAATTGGGGGACAATATTCTTTTATTGTAGAACAGCTGCCTTCTTTTAAAAGATTATAAAGTCCTATCATCTAAGCTTTATAAAGAAGCAACTGTACAAAGCAAAAAATGGAGAGATGCTTTAGAAAAACAAATGCCATCATCCTCAATGGTACATAGAAATAGATCTCAAAAGAAGATGAAAATGACAGCAATCTAGTCATCAGTACTCAAGGAAGGCTGAAGTGCCTTTACTGATGTCTCTGATCACAGCTCTTTCATCCCATTAGGAGAAATGTTCTCGTAATCAAGAATTAAAATATTTCATGTTCTTTACAAAATCCAGTGCCATTTCCAGATGTCTGAAGGTTGATGTGGGAGAACTCATTTTACAACTACAGACAACAAAGAAATATATTTTAATTTTGAGAAATATTAAATTTACATCTAGAAAAATTCTCTCTCCTTCCTCTCTCTTTGCCTTCTTTCTTTCTCTTTTCTGCTTTAATTAATATAACTAGAAGTAATATATTAAATTGTTTTGACCAATTAAAACTTTACAGCCTATATGAGTCATTAAAAGAGTAAGGAATTGATCTTTCTTTTGTTCAGATGATGTGCCTCATACACAGATGGTGCCTATGTCCTCTTCTGTGATTGGAGATGAGGACTGTGTGTTTATAGTAGTCACCAGAGCTTCCTCTTGCTTCTTGGAAGTACTACTGGGATCTGCCCTTGTACGTGGTATATAAATCCTCCCAAAAGAGTACCATGTATCTCTAAGGCCTCTAGCGACTGGTTTTAGGAGAATACCCAGAGAGATAATCGATTATTCCTGATTTCAGAGAAAAATATCTTCTCTAACCTATGCAAATACTGCTTAGATCTCTGGATTCCAGTCCAGTTCAAAAGAAATAAGTAGGTTAAAGAGGAAATGAAGGTCAGTGCCTGAGAATGTATTGTATCTAGGGGCTAACCCAGGACTTAGATGTCAAGGAGCACCAGTTCCCAGTCCTCTTTTGTAAAACCAAGTTTAATATATACATTTGCTTATCACACACACACACACACACACACACACACACACACACACAAGTGTGTGTATATACACATTGTGTGTACACACATACATACAAATATAGTTTATTTTAATAAATTGACAGCTATTAAAAAACCAGAAAGTTAAAAAATGAATAATGTTTTTATAACCCAAAGGTAATTGGAAAATCACTGCTAATATCTTTTTTATGGAGTTTTCCCTGGAGTTTTATTTAATGTAGTTGTGATTATCCTGTATTTCGTATCTTGTTTATTTTATTAATTTAAAATAGTAATGAACATTTTATGTGCCTTTATAAATTCTTTATAGACATCATTTAAAATATATTTTAAGAGTCCAAGGAACAGATAATTCTATACTTTACCCATTTTCCATATTTGGGGTTTTGATTTCCCTTGTCCTTTCTAGCTCTCTTTCATTTTTTTCTCTTTCTTTCCCTCTTTCCTTTTCTCTTTTCCTTCTCAACTTAATAGGGACTCTGTGCCAAAATTTTGAGATATGGCTGGAGTTTTAAGATTGGTGAGAGTCCTTGGTTCAGGGAAATATTTATGCCCATTCATCTTGGATGCTGAGGAACCTCATGACAGGAAAACAAAAACATGATGGCAATGACATCCCTCCAGAAGAAAACCTGGAGTCATGTTTGCACATGAGCATGTGTATATGTGAGTTTGTGTATATGTATGCATGTGTATGTGGATGCACATACATGTATATGCTTTTGTGTGCATGTCAGTGTATGTGCAAGCATATATGTATGTATGTGTCCATGCACCTGTGTGATAAATTGGAAATATCGGGATGTCAGCCAAATAACAAGGTAGGCTTTAGAGGGAGATGAGTAGCTCCAGCAAACAGAATTCTTGAAATGTATTTATAATTCAGCAGTCTTGGCAACATGACTTTGGGGTTTTGGATTTAATATAACAGTATAAACACTTTTTTCCCCCAGCTTTATTGACATATATTTACATACATCATTGTTTAAGTTTAGGGTCTACAATATGATGATTTGATGCACCTGTATATTGCAGAATCATTACGGTGCACATACTTTGTTCAATCCAGATGCTCTGATATATGTGTGCCATGAAGGAGAGAAGAGAAAGAGCCATGTGTTTAAACTGAAGGACTCTGTTGATAATTGATAGCCAAGTAATACTCATAAAAATGTTCTGTATAACCCCACATTGAGCATAACTCAGGAGGAGAGCATTAACTTCCTACTTTCAAGAAGCTACTGATAAGAAACAGCAGTATCGTTGTGAGCACTGATGATGGGACAAAGTTAGCTCGGCACAGCGAAAGCCACTGAAGTGGTAAAGGCAGAGGCCTCAGATGGTGACAGCCCTGAGCAAGTTGGTGTCAAATGTAAGGTACTATTTGTGGACTTTCAAAAAATATTTTAGAAGAATTAAGAGCCAGTGAGATTTAATTACTGAGATTTGGATATCAATGGTAATGTAATCTTACTGATAGATTTGTGGCTATTTGGGGTCACATGAATAAAACTACAGTAATCTTTATTCATAAGGATCTCTCTATGCAATATTTCCAATTGTTTTCTTAAAGATAGATTCTCAGATGATAATTTACCAGGTTTTTCAGTTTGAGCTTGCCCCAAACAAATCCCAAGACAAGTAATTGTGTGCAAGGTGTTTATTTGAAAGATCTCAGGATGTCTAATGGAGGAATTGGGGACAATGAGGTGGGAAAATTAGAAAAGCCAATAAAGCGTGCTGTAATGAATGGATTATCCATGTGGGCAACCGGAGCTTGAACTGGGTACCTTGAGAAACCAGCCCACAGAGACCAGCAAGCAGGCTGAGGCATCGGTGCATTTACTAGTATATGTCTCTTTTCTTTCAGTGTTGCTCCAGGCTCATTAACCCTCCTATGTCTCCAGGAAATGCTTCCTTGTAGCTAACAGGATAAGGAAAGAAATGTGAGTACTTGAGGTATAAAACTGTCAGCAGGCTGAAAATTGTATTCTGCTTCTGTGGCCCCACCAAAGTGGGCCCAGGGGTAAGAATGGGGCATTGGCAGCAACTGCCACACTGGGTTTACCATGTCTCTCTTCATTTTTTTTGCTTTGTATCACCTAGGAATCATATGGTTTTAGGTATCTGGGATAAAATGTGTCTCCATTGCTTTTTTCAATCTCTATGCTGTAGTTCTCTTAAGCAACCAAGGCACGGAGGCAGTTCTACATTGAAGGTCAAGTGTGATGTCAATTTCTCCTTGCAAAGAAGACATTGAAGCAGAAAGAGGTTTGAAATATGGAACTGTGCTACCATAGACAGCCTCATTCTGAGGGTGGCCTAATTGACTTAGAGTTTGGCTCATACCTTTGAAAATTCTCTTTATTTCCACCTTAAATTCAAGTTGTCTGATGTCAGTACCTATTTCTTTAGATAGCATTTCTTTCATTTTCCAGTTCTCTCTCATTGTACTTGTAAGAAATCTGCCAAGAAACATGTTTACCTTTCCTGTGTCTTACTTTTATTTCTTCTTAGTTAAGCTTTTTGAAAAAAATAAAAATAAAAGGAAATAAATAAAGTAGTTTACACTCCCTCAGCAGTACAAACAAAATTCTGGAGATACCTTTTTAAAGAAATTTAAAGAGCGTTTATTCAGGTAATGATTTTTTAAACCAGGAAACATAGTCTTTGGCATGAACCTAGACTATATTCCAAAATAGAGTGAATAGGGCAGGGTTTATAAAGGCAAAAATTGAAAGAAGCTGTTGATCAAAGAGATGAGTTGCTAGGGGAAACAAGTCTATACACTTATATCATTTATTTTCTGATCAGTGGGGGCAACTAGACTTTCAATGTTTGATTGACTCAGTGGTCAAGCAAGTGGGGTTGAGAAGTGAGAGCAATGGCTAATAGAAAATTAAGCATTTATCAAGTTCTAGTTTCAGCCCAGGCCTGCAAAACAAAAGGGCTGTCTTAGATCGCACTGTCATAGTACAGGGAATATTATTTAACAATGATGCAAGGAGTACAATTTATTAAATAATGCGATCAGCACATGGGGGCTGCTGGCTCTGCAGCTATTCTAAAGCCTAAAAAAGGATAAGATGTTCTCTGCAAGCAGCTTCAGAGCTCAAGCTGCAAAAGTCTAAATTTTGGGCCACGAATGATGATATTAAAGTTCCTATAATTCCTCACCAAGCAGTCATACCTCAGCACGTAAAAATCTGACTTCCAATTTCACCACTCTACTTCACTGAGAATGTTCTTATCATGTACACCAAGTATATATTAATAAATCTAACCAACACTTCTAATTTTTATTCTATTTGAACTTACTGATTGCTCTACTGAGATTAAGACTGTTATACACTACATGATGAACATCACCACTCATTCAATCCATAGAACTTAAGTTAAAAGCTAGTTTATCATCTCTCAAACCAGCCATATTCCCTTATCCTGCTCCAAATTTGCTCTTTCTATTATGTATTTGATCTTGGTGACTACTATCACTGTTAACTTATATCCTAAGTGAAAAATGGTGGAGTTAATTAAGACAATTATCCCTTCTTTTTCATATCCAATCAGTCTTACAGTTTTTACTTCCTAAATAAAATCTGTTTCTGAAGATACAAAATAAGTTATAAAAAATAATATTTCTTTGACTCTGAAACTCTAATCTTTGGAAATGCTGGTCTCCCTCAAGACCTTTCTAAACTTTTCCTAGTATTTCCAGTCGGTATCTCAGTCAGTATTAGCTTTAAGAATTTGTCATCCCTTTGAGATCTCTGTTAGACTCTTTACCTTATAACTTTAATTGCTTCTGAAATCAACAGTAAGTTATGCCACTAGTGTCATATTACAGAAGTCCCTAGTGACATTACCACTGCATTACAAAAATGTTGCTACTACTTCTGATGTTTATGTGATTTGCATTAAGGCTGTGGAAACTTAAAAATACTCATCCCTGGTGTCCAGGACACTGGTGTCATGAGCCCTAGTCACTGTTGATGCTGATGCTGCAGTTGCTATCTATTAATGTCACTGCATGCCTTGTTTACCTGAAGTGTTTTCTTCTTCATGATATTCTGTGATCATTTATTTAATTAGACTCTTGACCAATTGTGAGAACCTGTCTTCCAAAAAAAGCCCAGACTTAGCTGAATCCTGGGGAAAACAGAACTTAAGCTTCAGATTGGACCTCTGCTACATTCTGTTTCCAGTGAAATATTTAAAATTTCTCTAAGTGCCTCACCTGAGATTTCCAACTTGGAATGATGGCAATGGGAATAAAAAGTTATTTGCCTGGGCCACTTTCCCATTTCTTCTGGGGACAGTCTTTCAGATACAGAGACAGGCTGTAGAGGTGATACTTTCTCTTGGCACTTGTATGATAAAGCAATAGAAGAAAAGCAATGCACTGACATTACCTCATGTACTTTCCACACTTTGGCAATGATAGATTATTTCTGGAGGTGATTCTTTATTTTCATCTCCTATCCCTCTCACATCTGGCAATGAGACTTCCACTCACCTCTGGGATCTTATTAGGAGGAATGACATATGTAAAAGACACTGTACATGTCTTCCATCCTATATATATAGGATGACTGAGCTGCTCAGGCTTGGGTATTATCATTCTTTTCCAATTCTTTTATGCACCTCCTGAGAAATCAGACATGACGTTTTCCAAAGCCTGAATGATTGAGGTCTTCTCCTCATCTTTATATTCACCACTTGGTCCAAGGGTAAGGAGATTAAAATCTCTTGAGATTATTTTGGTGGATTCATTCTACTATCTACACTTAGTACTCAGGCAGAGCCCCAAATGATCTTCCTCTATCTGGAGAATAGCTGTCCATTAGTCACTGACAATCCTTCTGCCACTCCCAGAAGGCCATCACAGCCAGCACTCTTCCTGTGGGGCTGTGACACTACTTCTCCTACCTGCTCTGCTGCCTGCACTGCTGCTCTGGAGCCAGCAGGGTGGATGCCTAGAACCTGCATGTTCTGTAAAGAAGAGGAAGATATGTTGCTTTCCTATGTGTTCTTATAGTCTAGGCGAGAGGAAAATTTAAGTAATAAATACTTACTTAAATTACCAACCAATTAGTACTTACTACATTGATTGAGCCTGTTAGCCTTAAGCCAGTTATACCTCAACTTTCTCTTCTTTTAGAGTGAACTCTATTTTTTAAGGAAGTTCCTCAATTTTTCAGGTAAATAGACTTTTGAGGAGTCTATTTCACCAGTTTTCTTGGTATATTTAGTCATTCCAGATTTCCGACACATCAATATATTTATATATGTATATATATTATATGTGTATATATATTATATGTGTGTGTATACATATACATATACATATACATATACATATACATATACATATACATATACATATATATAAATATATGTGTATGTGTGTGTGTGTGTGTGTGTGTATTTCTGTTATTACTTCTCCAGTATTATCCTGAAGGTTAGACACCAATTCCAAAAGCATGATGATGAAATACCAGTCTAGACAAACCTGAGTTCAAATCCCGGTTCCGCTGCTTACTAATTATGTGAGCCTTGGCATGTTAGTTATTATCTTGTCTATTTCCAGGTTGACTCATCTTTAAAATAAAAAATTAGAATAGTACATGTCTTGTAGGGTGATAGTGGGATTGAATGAGCTAATGCATATAAAGCACTAAGAATGGAAGTCAGCACACAATGTATGCTCCTAAATGTTAGCTGCTTTTATTGTTATTACTTTTGCCTGGATTACCACAAAATTATCTTATCTGGTCTCCTAATCTTTATTTGGAGTTTTCCAGTCTATTCCCCACACTGTTGTAAGAGTAATCTTTCTAAAATTTAACTGTGACCATGAGAAATTCTGCTTCTAATAAATGTCACTCCTCTGCTTAAAACCTTCAGTTGATCTTCATAGGTTTTATCATGATGTTTAGACTCCTTAGTCTGGCACACAGGCCCATCGTAATCTCATGCTATCTCTCTGGCCTTATCTCCTGTTGGTCTTTCCCATACTTCCATTGCTCTTAGCATAGAGTTCTTTGAGAGTAGGATACTCTTTTGTGTCTTCTTGATGTTGTGCATTTTCCTATTCACAGAACATTTATGGCCCCATTTTCCTCTCTTTAACTTCTACTTATTCTTTAAAACTCAGCAAAAGCATCAAGGTCCCCAGAAAACCCTCCAGTTCTCTGAATTTAATTGAGAGGACATCCATGTCTCCTTAGCCCTTCTAAACAGATCTATCTTAGTACTTGTTATGTGATGCTCTAATTATTCCTTTTCTATTGTTGATTCTTTTTAAATTAAAAGCTCTCCAAAGACAAGGAGCATGTATCCTCAATGCTTATAAGCCATCTAGGAAATAAGAAACACTTAACGTTGAATAAATACCTGGTGGAGGAAATGAAATGAATCAAAAACCAGTTAAGATTAGGAGGAGAGGAACAGTGACATGCAGAAGAAGGGCCAAAGAGTTCTCCCAAGACTTGGATTCACTTTTATAAGATCTTAGGAATTATGTGGAAGGGAGGCTTTGGAATTCTCAGATATTGCTGGCATAGACTTATATTTGGGTTGAGCTGTAGAAAGTATTTATTGGTCTGAAACTGTCCCTCCTCCAGGCTGTGGAAAATAGCTGGGTTACTTATTTATATTCAAGAACCTCCTTAGAACAAATCTCAAATATCTGATATGTTGATATTTCATTCTGTAGGCTTCTCAAGGTCATACATTCTCTCCTTTCTTATACTCTATAACAAATAAATGGGATTGCCTAATACATATTTACATATGGAATGATAGCCTCATTGCATAATGCATCGTGGTGAAAAAAAATGACTGAAATCTGAACTGCATTTCTCTGAAAATAAGCATTAAATTTATATTTGTGTGAAGGTTGTTTAGATAATTCAATATTGATTTTCTTCCTGCAAAATTTTCGTATAATGCATAGTTTATTTGAAAAATGCAAATGGTTGCTAGGGACTATATTCTTCAGTACATGAAAGTCTTTATCTGTGTTAAGTAAATGTGATTTTAAGCCTTTATTAGAAGCAGAATTTCCCACAGCCATATTTGACCTAATAACCACATTATTTTAAAAACTTGAAAACTTTCCAATAATTTAAAAAATTTACATGGCAGCATTATCCTTTTTACATTTATGCCCTTGCCATAAATATACTATAGTATTTCACAATCTCTGCTGCTAAAATTCAGTTATTGAGTTTTTAATGAAGCATATCATCCATAAATTGAAAAAATGGTTTAAGGCAAAAATATTTTGAAAAAACACCATAAACATTTGAAACCATAAAATTATAAACATTCAAACCTTATAAATAGGGCTTTAAGAAATCAATTTGGCTTTTTACACTTGTTAGAATAGGGGCATTTGGTACTGACTTAATAATCATAAAAAGAAATATTTGAAATTATTTCTATTTTAGTTGGGATAATTTATGCTGATATTATCACATTAAACTAAAATAAATCATGATGGACACAGAAGGCAATATATAGACAATTTTAATTTTACAGATGACTTAGTCTCCTAAAGTTCCTTCATGTATTCATCGAATAGGACTTGGAGAACACATTGATTAAAGTGGTAGTTGGGTTCTCAGATTAACAAATGGAATTTACTTCCTTAGAAAGTAGAGTACTAAATATTAAAACACCATCTCAGTGAGAATATACATTAAGTATTTTGGCTGAGATATAAAGAACACATCTTATTTTATCACAGCGGGAGAAAGAATTATCAACTCTAACTTACAGGATTCTCATAGCTACAGTGACCATACATCTTGAATTTTCTGAGTTGGTTCTGCTAGCCTATGACATTGAGGAGCAACCTCTCTAAAGTCTGAGCTCCCTAAAACAGTTACCATGTTCTCTCAACATCCCAGCTTGATGCTCAAAATGCAGCAAAGAACAATAGAAAACACCACTCCTGACTGTTTTTTTTTTTTTTTTTATAATGGGGGAGACACAATTAACATACGATACAAAAAATTACTGTCATTAGAACAAGTGTTACAAAGGGAAATAACAGGATACTAGGTAAGCAGATAAGAGAGACCTTAATAGTCATGGTTTGGAGTGGTCAGGAGAGGTGTCCACGGAAAAGTGAACCCCACAGGAAGAGTAGGAGTTAGCTAAGTCAGTAAGTGGGGGAAGCAAAATAGTTGACCCTGAAATAGAAGGTTCAAATAAGTTGATAGATAGCCTAGGAAACTAACAATGTGATAGTGGGTGAGACTTGAAGAGAATCAAGGGCTAGATGATATCGGGCTTTTGTTAGATGGCTTGCTAATGATCCTGGACTTTATATTAAGGGCAATGGGAAGTCATTGGAGAGATTTAGCAGAGAAATGTCTTGACTACATTCATCTTCATTGCCAATAAATGCTATCTGAATTAAATAATCAAATTATCTGGATAAAAGCAGCAGTGGATCTAAAGGTGGTTGCTGCCAGTGGGAGAGTACTCATTGGTTTCTTCAGTCCTGGAGCAGTAGTGACTCTTAGCAGGCACTTCAGCTCTTGTGTGGTGTCACATCCAGTTTTATTTGTGTATGACCAAAACCTTCTAGCTGTTCATTCCAACCATATATTTAAAGCAAGGTGACCAACAATTTCAGGCATCTCAATATTAAGGGATCTCCAAAGAAGCAAGACTTTCAGATCCAAAATCAGGACAGCAGTAGATAAACCAGGATAGTTAATCATTCTATTGACAAGCCAGAGTCATTTTTTTGTAGAATCTTTGACAGTAGCCATTCAGTTTATTCTTCTAAAGTCCTGATGATGGTAGGAAAGCATTATTTTCCATGACAGTCCATTCTACAATTGCATTTCTTTAATTATTTATTTTTATTAATTATATAATTAATACAAACTGATTGAAGACATTTTAGGAAGTAGAGATAAATAATAATTTGAAACCAATCCTATTACATTTTTTCATGCTTGATCTCTCTGACTTTTAGAATTAAAAGAAAATAATTCTGAGTTGAAATTTATTTCCCATAAAAATAATGCATTAGTCTTGTTTGATTTCTTGAGGCCACATAGAACAAACATCTCTGGCATGCCTCTGAGAGTTTCTCTTCTCAAATATTTGATTATAGGCATTTTATTCTTTATTGAATCTCTGATCTTTTTTAGGCCACTGTCACTTAGCTTCAACCATCCATACATGGTATATATGGTACCTTTCTCTTATAATGAAATATATATGTGTGTATGTATGTGTATTAATATATACACATATGAATACATATTCAAATTCATTCGTTTTCATGTCTAAAACAATACTTTAATATTCAAATAAATATGTTTAATAAGCATAGTCAATGTTCTTTAAGATATTAAAATATAGTTTTATTTTAAGCTTCAATCTATTGTCAAATTTGTATCTTAGTTTTCCTTTTACTTGTCAGACAACATTATAGATGTTTTAAAGATATTTTTAATGGCTAAACATCTGGTTTCTGAAAACATGGCAGCATGGTAAGACACCAGAGCTGAGATTTATAATTATTGTCCCTCTTCAGACTCTACTTCCTAGATATCAAAGTTAGCATATACTTCTTTTTAATCAGATACTATGTAAAAAGACCACCCTGAAATGAAGCACTAAAGTTATATAGATAGGGTTATTAGCATCATATAGAAAGTCAGAAATGACATTCAACTCCATGTCATGTGAAACATGATTCCTTTTCCCTTGCTCTTTTCTCTTTTATGTGCATTGAACTCTCATTCTTATTAGTATTTTGAACAGAGAAGAACAAGGAACAGTTCAGTCTTCTACTGTTTAACATGTCAGGCAATACATTTTGAGCAAAAGAGGGTAGATCTCTTAGCTAAAATTAAGATTCTATACTATTGATGAAATTTCTGTTCCCCTTTTGCATGAAATATTGAAAGCTAGTTAAAGGTTAAAAAATGATGGAAGATAACATGAATCAATGCAGTCCTGTTATAATCATGGCCTCAGATTTCAGGTAGATAATCTAAGACTTAATAAACAGTGTCATGATTTAAGAGCATCAGATGTTTATTTTGCTTTAGGAAATTATTTAATATCACTAAGTTTTGCTCCTTACCTGAACAAAATTTTGCTCATAATAACTTATATTTAAGAAAGTTCTGATTTCTTTGGTAGGAAGGTCTTCCATATTATTATTTTTTGTTCCAAAGACTCACCAAGCTTTATAGAGATTATCTCATGGAATGTAATTGAAATCATTGTTATTGACGAAAAAGATGGTAAAAGGAGACATCTTATCATTTTAGGATCTTAGACATCACTTAATTTAAAACAATAGATTTAAAGGAAAATGAAAATGAAACAAAAGGTGAATAAAAGGCTTGTCGGGGATTATGTGGCTAATAGTTAATGAAATTGGAACTATGACGTGGATAGATCTTCTTCCTACGGTCTTAATGCACTGTCCATTTTTTTACTCCACAGATTTCCCTTACATTGACCATAGATCGACATTTGGGACTTTGACTTTATCTAGGATAAACATTTCTAAGGGTGGTGATGGGAGTGAGAGTGGAAGTTTATTAGAATTACCCAAATAATTTCTTCAACATGGATTTCAAAGGCCCAGTGCCTTAATCTAGGCTCTCCATCAACAATCTTTACCCCACCCACCACCAGACACATAAAATTTTGATAAACCTTCAGGGTGGGGAAAGGATATAATTTCAAACATAAAAAGTTACCTAGGCAGTTCTGATATGAACTCCTTGTTAAGGATTGAGAATATTGCTCTGGGCAAATGTATTATGGTGGACTTGAGGAAAAAGCACCACATAAAACATCGTTTTAAAAATGAGTTTTAATGCATGAAAAAAGTATCATTAGTCTATTAAGTTTACGATTGCATAGTCATACTTTTATTTATTTGTATGAGTGCTATTAAATTTGTGAAGTTAGAAAGTCTCTAAATAGTCATCAATGTTTAAAAAAAATCGCCCATAATCCTCTCAAGATAACATGTTCTGCTAATTAGAAGTTTGACTAATCCCAATGTTTTCCCATTCAGTGTGCGGCCAGACTGAATAGCCAAAGTTAAAGGCAGATAAGTGCCACCGAGAGAAGAGATCAGTACATGATTCAAGATCACTGAGAGCAGACAACATGTACACCAGGCTCAAGTGGTAGAGTATTTATCTACAACAGGAGGAGATAAAGAATGCACAAGTTCTCGTCCCTTGCAATGGATCAGTCTCTCATTGCTAGTGGGTCCACTCTGCAGCCGTCCACAGCAACATAGCTGCATGCTCCCTACTTCCTGCTGCAGTGGAGGAATCCCACCCTCCAACACCTGGAGCCTGAAAAATTGCCTAGAGCAATGTTTTAAGACCTGGACAGGGAGTTTATATCAGAATCACCTAGGGAACTTTTTTAGTTTAAAATTACACCCTTTTCCCACCCTGAAAGTATAGAAAAATTTATGTGTTTGCAGTTCTATAAAATTGGGTGCATGCCTGAGAGCTACTGTCTCAAGTGCTTAAGCAAAACCAGGAAGAAATAGTCTTACATACGGCAAAGGGCTGTGAGGATTCTTTATCTTTTGGTAAGAAAGTTGTACAGTCCCAAGGTCCAATCTTATGTAGTCAAGTGGAGTTCAAAGTCTGCAGGAATGCCCAAAAGAGAGGCCAGATTTATCTTAAATACCAAGCGCTGCTTCCATGTCTATCACTAGGTAAGTGTCTTTAGAATACCCAATCCTAATTTTCCTATCCCTTGAACTAGGGTTTTCAAGGACACTTCTATAACTTGTTACTAACACTTAATGAAGAAATGAGTCAATACTATATGGAAGTAGCATGCTCCTCCTAGCAATTCAGGGCCCTCAGCCCATTGGCTATAGTGACTTCCCCCCAGGCTTCTACTTCTCATGACATCAATCCTTTGGAAGTACTGGAGACTTCAGACAATCATAGCCTCATTTTGGTAATTTGAGTCCATTTCATTCTACTGTTAATTACTATCACTCAGAATTCAGGTTAGCTATTTCTCTTTGTCACACTTACCTTCCCCACAATTTACCTAGTTATCTCTTCTTCCCACTATAAACAATCTCTATATTATTCTCAGGCTGTTGAGAGAATCTTCTTTCTTTTCTTTGCTTTAAATAGAACCTCATAACACACCCCATGAAGGAATCCCAGGTCCATGCTGCTCATGTACTCTACCTGAACCTACGTGCATGGTTCTTCTGCTTGTTCCCCAATGCTTTCCCCTCCTATATTCTACTGCAAGCATTTCTTTTATTTTGACCCTCAGGCCATCAGAGCATCCATCCTATACCTTGGCTTGTCATGGCCACTTTCACATATTTACAGTGAATGCTGGCACCCCACTCATGGCTCCCCTTTCTTCACCTTAATTCTTAACACTGAAATTTTGTGAAGGTCAAGACCTACCAAATCTAATGCACACTTTTCAGACTTTACTTATTTGACTTCCTGAATCATGCATTCACACCGAAAGACTAAGACCCCTATCTCTCCTGGTACTCTCTCAGTGGGTGGGGTGGGGTAGTGATCAATTGCTAGGACTGTCATGCCACCTCTCAGACATATAAAAAAGCCTGTTAATAAAATGTTTATTAATTTATTGTGAGTTAATTCCATTTCATCATTGTAAGTACCATGTGAAGTATGCAGGGAAGGTATTGTTGTAAATACATGTTAAAGGGGAAAAAATGGGGCACAGAAAGAGTAAGTAGTCTGCCCCAAGTTGTACAAGATGGCAGAAGCCAAAGCTAGCTCTTAGATTCCCTTCTGATGCTCTTTCCACTGTAATAAGATGTGTTAGTAAAAGAATAAGGGTATATAAAATGCCCTCATAAATGGATTTCAAATCCTTATTTGTCTTTATGATTTAGTAGCATATGATGGAAGCAACTATTAAAGTACAGATTCTAAAGTAGATTTCCTAGATGATCTTGCATTCAGAATATTCTTTCAGAGCTCATTTAAATGCATTTAGATTGGGTGACATGACTTTTCATCTGCAATTTCTATGTGTTTTGACATGAAAGAAACGCCCTGTGAAATTTTCAATTAAAAGAAAGCAGAATAATAATTTTTATGTAACCTCTGTAGCAGAAGAATCTTAATGGTGGGTAGTAAAATGTTAAAATGAGATATATTTTAATTAGGTAATAATAGCAAGCTTTGTTTATTAACTACTCTGAAGGTTGTAATGATCTGTGAATTTCTGAGGGCTCTAGCAAGGAAATGAGAACATTTAACAATTTTGAAACTAATCTCATTATGGAAAAGTCAGTCTTGCACATGTTTATTTAAAAATGAAGGAGACATGGAAAACTTGCCTGCTGGCTCCTCATGGTATATCTTGAATATAACTTTTTTTGTTCTTTTATATTTCTGAAAAATATTATATTTATACCTAAACAATTTAGGCCAAATTGTTGATTTAGGATGAACATAATTAAGCTGAATCATCCTTTTTGCAGTGTAGGGTTTCAGAAAGATTTTCTGTTTGAAGTTTTCTCAAATCTCTTTCTGTCTTGACATTACTTAGGAGGAATATGCTATAACTGACATTTATTTTTTTAAATTAATTAATTAATTAATTAATTAATTATTTTGTGCTAGGGAGCTGTGACCATAGCTCTATCACTTCTAGGTCCAAGAGGGAAAGCTCAGGCTGCTTAATCAAAAGGTGACCAGAATCTTACAAATCACAGCACTAGTTAGAGAAGGAACATAATTTCAATCCAGGTAGATCAGGATCCACACATAGTCCACGACCTTTTGCCAATATACATCGAAATTAATATCAGCTCCTCCTGATTACCACATATTGCCACATTATTACTGAAATTAATTCTTCAAATCCTGCTTCATTGGTATATTCTCAGGGTATCATGCAATCTTTTCTAAGAACATTAATTTTTCAAACTTCTGAAAGGCAAATAAATAGTTGTACATTCCCTTGTCATGTGCACTGTTTAAATACACCTTTGTATGATTGTCTGTCCTGAATTGTTACAGGTAGGTATAGCAATGAAATAAAAAAAACTTATGTTTTTAACCTCTTCTTTTAATAAATCACTAAGGAAACTACACTTTGCAAAATGCATTTCCTATTATTCCCAAGTTTAAGTCTTTTCTTTATGGGTAACAATGCAAAGTGATTTTGAACTGGTAATCTTAGCAGAATAGTTGCATTGTTACAAGGTATATATAATAAAATAATATTTAGGATGTTTGTGATTCAGACACTTTGTACAGCCAAACTGGATTTAACCCTTCTATTTATCTTGCCAAAATGTATATCGACTATCTTTAACATTTCATACCTTCACCACTTACTAAATGGGGTTTCAACTGATATAGTTTGCAGTGTTCTACAAATATTTTAACATTAAAAAATCATTGAAAGAAAGATTCTCATGGCATATTTCTATGGAAATAATTGCAAAAATCATACAGTAAAGCGTGTGGCTAAATTTATCCGTAAGCATACTTTATATTGTTAGCTGACAAGCTGTGGGACAAGTCTAAACTGAATTTTAATTTTGCCTCAAGCAGTGACAGCAGTGTTAGTAGCTACTTACCTGTTAGTACAATTTTTCTCTTATTTGAAATGTTTGGTTTAGATTATTTGAAAGCTATCGTTTTTCTATTTTCTCTGGTATAGCAATTCAGAGTCTATTTGAATCAGGATTTTAAAAAGATGAAATAAAATGAAATTTTTAATTCTATAAAATAAACTGATGTTAATAATATATCAGTAGATTATCAACTCTTAAGGAAGATTTACTGTCAAAGAGATAGCAACTAAGTACTGCATCAAAACTATCTGCCCCTGTTATTTATACACTGATATTAATATCAGTCTCTTTTGATCAGTATAGATTGCTCAATTTCTTTATCAGTTTGATTCCAGGGTATAATCCGGCCTAAGTGGAGCTTAATTCTGTTAGTCTTCTTACAAAGTCGTATAAATCATATACCAGCATACTTCGTTTAAATGGAAATTCTATATTTCTTAGGCTGATATCTATTGTTTAAAGTAACCATGGCCAAGAATGTTCTAGGACTCTGCAAAGTTCACTGAAGTATTATTAGCTTTTGATACTATGATAAAAAAAATTAGCATGGACCAACTTGAAAATGTTAAGTATAAATTTTGGAGCTTTTCAAAACCTAAAAAATTAACATGATAGTACTAGTCTAAATAGTAATATTAATAATTAAATAAATAAAAAGGCAATAATAGTTTCCCTGATCAGCTGATTTATACTTGAATCTTGTGTAAAACTGATTTGTTCCAATTCTCATTTATGTAATGTATTTCAAACAACTAAATATTTTGAGAACTGTAAAAAATTAGATCATGTCCATATGACATAAACATTACATGAACATCATAGCCTTCAATGAAAATATTGTTTCATTGTTGGACACTGTGAATGGGTGCAGAAAGCATCATAACATATAATTATCATTGGAAAGTTGAATTGAATATTAACAATGCCAAGTCAGAAAGTTTTGGTTTTGGCAGACCATTTCAAGGTTTAAATCTTAAATACTAAAAACCCTGTTCATAAGATGAATTTATTCAGTATCTTGCATATTTTGCTCCTAATTTACCATGAAGAGACCACTGGAAGGCCATAATGTTCAAAACTGAGTAATCCACACATATAAATACTTAGTCTCTCCTGTTGATGATATAGATGACTAATAGCATGCTCCCTTTTGTTCCTTGAGGTTTGATTTGAAAAGTCTTTACCTGTACAAAAGTTGTAATAACAGTACAGTGACAACTCATGTACACTTCACCTTAATTTACCAGTTGCTAACATCTTGCCATATTTGCTAAACATTTCTTCTCCTCTTATTAATCTCTCTTTCTCCTTCCTTCCTTCCTTCCTTCCTTCCTTCCTTCCTTCCTTCCTTCCTTCCTTCCTTCTTCCTTCCTTCCTTCCTTCCTTCCTTCCTTCCTTCCTTCCTTCCTTCCTTCCTTCTTCCTTCCTTCTTTCCTTCCTTCATTCCTTTTATGTATTTCAAACATTGATGTTTTAAAGGTTTAGGATAACTGTTTTGTAGACTATCACTCAATTTGGATTTGTCTGTTTTTATATCTAATCTTAAAAATATAAGATTATTACATAATCTCTCTTATGATCTACAGTATTGTTTCTACAGTCTTTACAAAGCATTTAAGTTATTTTTTTTAAATAGGAGATTTAAAAAAAATTGTAAGTATTAGATGTGCCAGCTCTGTCTTTGTCCTTGAGTTTGAGAAAATTTTCATTTTTAATTTTTTTCTAAAAATATTTTGTCTACTCTGTTACTAGTTTTAGATGAGAGATGGTTCTAAGTATTGATAACATCTGTTTACCTTGGTCACAAGAATTTGGATATAGAGATATGGAAATCAGGGCATTGGCCTTTGTTTAAAAATAAGCTATGAATCAATTTATAATCAAATAATGTTTTATATCACTATAAGAGTGTCTGTAGAGATTTATTAAATACCAGATAGATGAGACAGAAATAATAATTAAACACTTCTAACTTTCTAGCAACTTACAATAAACTGAGAAAGAAGACACATACACACACACACAAAGTATTTAAATGAGGATGGAAATACTTAGATGAATGAACAAACTGCTAAAAAAAATATGGGGCAGATAACTTCTCATGCTGCCTGGAGAGGAATGGTATGGAGGCTGCAGCATCATGACAAACTTTACATCTGTGACTGCACTTGAAGTATGTCAGGAATTCATTGTGGTGGTAACATGTTCAAGTTTTGAGTTATTAAGATGGCCTTTAATTCAACTGTGTGATCTTTGAAAAATACAATAACTTTCTGACTCACCATTTACTTCCTATAAACTGGGTATAATAATATTTATCTTGTAGTGTTGTGAGGATTGAATAAGGTAATGAAAATGTGTAACTCAAATGTTTAATAAATGATAGCTCTTACTAGAATTATTACTTAAATATGAATTGTAGTTCTCTTTATAAAGGAGTAGAAATTGACACAAAATTGTGACATGTATAGTATGCTACAGAAAAAAAGGGTGTTTGTTTTCTGTGTAGTCAGCAGGTCTGTCAGGAGATTAAAGCTGCTATATTTGGCCTCAGATTTTGTAAAACTGTGTTCACTAACCAAAGAAGACAGGATGTAATCTTTTAAACTATCACAGATTTTGGGGGAGGAAGAGTGTCAGGATAAGATCTGTGGTTAAGTAAATCAATCTGGGGGCAGTGTATGTGATGTCTCCAGTGGCTCTTAACCTAAGTCAGAAGTCATAGATGACTTGAGTACTATATATGCACATATAAAATATAGGGATTTATATACTTTTGAAAGTTATCTAAACACCACCCTAGGAAAGAAGGATGTGATTCACTGGGCTTTGAAAGAAAATATTAAAACTTCTATTTATGTCTACTTCACCTTTTAAATTTCTTTTTGTATATTTAAAAAGGTATATATTACACATTAGTAAAATAAAGTGGGCATATAGTTTATAAATAAATAAATGACTACATAAGTAAATAAATAAATGAACATATGTTGTTAGTGTACATGGAAAATTTTTTTACTGATAGATGAAATCCAAAATGTCTTGACACCTTTGCTCCAGAGAATCTAATTCAGAGTTTGAGGACTTCTGAATTTAAAATAGGAAAGCTAGTTAGTATAGTATTTCAGTCATCCTGAAGAATTTTAATGGTGATTTGACCTAGGTTACTAATTTGGGATTGAGAAAATGGCCAAAATTAAAAAAAAACTAGAAAATATATTCATCATCGAAAGCTTGAAAGTCATAATATCACTGTGAATATCTTTGCTTATCAAAAATTTGAAGGAGAGTAGTCAGAGATCAGCTGAGAAATGGCTGAAAATACATCTGACACCTGTCTTGGACAATCCTAGGGAATGGGGATGTAGCTTAAAGACAGACTTAAGTTCTTGATACTAGGTTGCCTAATTTAATTATGGAATTCAATTAACAAATAAGAAGTAAAAGGACAACAATGTGTATTCAATTTTCAGTTTAGATGCGGCTCTGTAAGGAAGTGTTGATTAGAGTAGAATTTTCTACTTCATTACACGAATTGTGTGGTGATAACTCAATTAAAATGATTAAAGTATCAATTAACTACATGACTTTATGGCCAACAAAGTTGTATGCTTTACTGATATAGAGTCAATAGGTTAAAACTAATTCTGAGGAATGCTTTTACATACTGTATATGAAGGAATGAAAATTTTCTGAGCCACAAATTGCTGAAATGCACAAGGAAATTATGTTTTTCATAAAAAAAATCAAATATGAATAAAGGGTACATATTTGTCCATTCAGTAATATGACAGTAGTTTGTTATCCTCAATCTTGTCAGTATAGAGGTTTTCGATTTTGTCATATTCCTCTGTCAAACTATGGAGAGTTATTCTTCAAAATGGAAGGAGTGTATTTTACATCACGCTTTTAAAGAAATCTTTATACTAATGTAATTAGAGCAAAGCAAAGCTCTATATATATAACAGAGCAACATTTTCCAAAAAACTTGTTTATTTGTTCATTCATTTTTCATTTATTTAGTCAATCTGTTAGTCATTCATTCATTTATGAAATATTTATTGGTTATCTACTTTGGAGCAAGAATATAGTAGGTCTGTGAATAGTGTGAACAATACTGAAAAGGATTCTGATTTTATGAAACTTAAATTTTAATGGGAGAGACAGATAATAAATAAGTAAACACCTAAATAAGATTTATTACAGAGTATTATAACAAATGCTGTGAAGTTAATAAATAATAATATAACTGAGAGTCACTGAGAAAAGATGTGGTGTGTGTGGCTATTTTATACAAAATGGCCAGGAAAGGTCTCTGAAAAAAGCTGACATTTGAGATTTGAAAGATGAGGAGTCATACCTCTCTACCAATTTCTTCATGGAAACTGAAAAAATGTCTTATTCTACCATGATTTTCTTTCTGTCTCCCAAGCAAAAATAAAATGAAAATGCAATATCATCCTTCTCTCAGTCAACTCATGATGAATCTCCTCAACATGTAGCTACCTCTTCTAGAAACCTTCTCTAATTACTCTTTTCTGCCTATTCCCAGATGTATTCTCCAGTTACTGCCACATGCTTTCTAATATAGCTCAACTTAGTGACATCTGCTACTTTCCTGTCTCTGTTTACTACAGTTCAACCCAGGTTGGCAAAAGGCCTATAGCTGAACAGCTCAGTAAGAAACTAAAGGGATCTCGTCAGATATCAGGGTTAGGGAAAGGATATAAGAGATTTTAATAAAGTTTTTGACTGTGTTGTAATTTACCCTTTATCAAAAAGGCTATAATATATAGTTTGGTACCCAGTGTCCCTTTCCATCCAAATCTCAATATTTTGTCTACTCCTTCCACTGAGTTGAATGTCATTCCTTTTTTTAACTCTCGCTTTTTGTTCTTGTTATTTCTGATTCGAGCTGACTGTTCATCGAAGTGTTTTCTATTCAATCAGAAAGGAGGATTATACTTTTCTTCTTAAGTCTAATCTGTCACAAATGCTTGACTTAACCAGAACTAAAATAAACACAGGGTGTTGCTATATCCCAAATTCCTTAGCTGAAATAAATCTGTCAGAATATCTGTCCCCACATTCACGTTCTGATTCATATTAGGAGATTAGTACTAAATGGCCAGAGGGATGCTGTGGTTGACCAACTCTCATGAACAGAAGGTAAATTTGGAGATATAAGTCATAAAAAAATTACCCCCAGATGAGTTATGAAGATCTCTTGATAAAAAGTGAAGAAATGTTTCCATCCATGTCCACAAGGACCTACATATTTAAGACTTCCTTCCTTGTATGTGCTTACTTCCCTACATTAGATTTTTCTGGACCCCCATGGCTATCCTGGAACGTATAGCTTAAAGTCCACTATTTGGTCCTATTTCTGAGGACTGCCACAGTGATCTCCTTTGCTTCATCTTTAATTAAATTCATTAATAGTAATACTGTAGGTACCCTCTTGGGATTCTGAAAAAAGTCTGCTTTTTTTCTGAAACATTTCCTTTACTTTTTTTTTTTTAATTGACTGGACTCAGCCATTTCACTTCTCCAAATTGCGCTCTAGCACAACTATGTGATCTATTATCAAAAACCCTTGCACCTCATCACATACAGAAAACTTCTCCCTTTTCTCTGACACATTTTTATAAATTGATGCCATTCACTGTCTTGCTTTGCATTTTTTTTTAGGGCTACTAGGCATTCAGACATAGAAATGGAAGTCTGCAGCTTTAAACCCTAAAACACTTTTAAGTGCAAAACTTGTAATATCCCTCTAAATCTCTGTCGATTCTATGTTTCTGAGACCTGCCACTGTTGTAGTATTTCAGTAGCAGCTCTGAAATGTAATTTCCGAAAACTTTCTTACTTCCTTAAGGAAAGGATTTTCTGTCCTCTGAGATCTCCAAGCACCAGTGAATTAGATCTTAGCCTGTAAGGCAAAGAAAAGGCCCTAAAAGTACTCAGTTGTACCTGCCACAAACTTCTTCTCTTTATTCAAGACTTAGTTGTTTCAACAAATTATGTATCTATAGATGTGGCTTAAACACTAATTTTTATCCTGCAGCCTCATGAAGGAGTTTCTTAGATTTTATACTCTAGCAATCTCACATAGTTATAAGGCTTTCTATTCCATTTTATAAATCTAGTTACAAATCAGACACTCTCCCATTCTCAGAGTAATTATTACAATTTGCCTCTCACCTTGATATGGTACAGTAGGAGTAATCCCACCATAGCTGTATCTCCTTTGGCCTGTCCCCCAAATTCCGCCACCTGACTCTCCTAATGAAAAGTCTACTTAAATAAAATTAAATCTTTTTTTCCTCAGTTTTAAGAACAATCACAGCATGTTGTAGCATTCAGAAAAAGGTGAAGAGAAATACCATATATTGGGGAAATTCAGAGGGTTTCAGAGGAGGGCAATAAATTGCACATCATGCAAGATAACTAAATACCTCTTTTTTTGTTAAAGTCTCATTTTTCATTGCAGCTGCCCAAATCTCAATATCTCTCTTTGATTCTTTTCTCTTTTTCTTACAAATAAAATCCCAAACTCACTAGATCTTTCTCTCCCAATGCCTTCCTTATTTAGCCCAGGTCCTCCTATACTGTTTCTACCTTCTCAACTCTTTCGGCTACCACTAAAAATCTTTTTCATATTTCCATGTACTTTTTACTCCAATTCATTTAATCATCTTCTGAATTTCTTTATCTCCTTTCCAAACCTATTATATCTCATTCAGCATGATGATAGCTTCCTGGCTGAAGTGTACACAAACGATCAAAGGAAAGTAGTACCTTAGGATGAAGGTAAATGACTATATATTCTTACAATTTGATCGTTTTTTATCTTTATTACATTAATACAAATTTCAAACTTCCAAAACAACTTATAAACATGAAAAAATGATGCTAAGAGAGGCTCAAGTAACTGATGAAAACTCTTAGCATTCTGCCTTTAATAGGGTTTCTGATTTCCTTCTTAACATATGTAAAGAGGATCAGTTTAAGCTTTCTTGACATTTAAAAGCTTGAAACAAAACAAAAAGTCAATTAACACTTCACTCAGAAAGCAACAACAACAACAAAAAAAAAAAAAAAAAAAAAAAAAAGAGAAGAAGAAGAAGAAGAAGAAAGAAAGAAAAAACCCGAAGATGCAGCTTCCTCTCTCTGGGCTCCAGGGGCACACTCTTGTGAATAGAATGCTTCTCAAGAAAAAAAAAAATATCTATATCTATATCTATATATATATCTATCTATATCTATATATCTATATATCTATATATCTATATCTATATCGATCGATCGATCGATCGATCGATAGATAAGAGAAAGCTAAATAAATGAAAAGAAGAGGAGACAAGAGAAAAATCAGCCTACCTTTTGAAGAATAAAGATGGAAAGATCAAGAATCATTAAGAAAAATGTAGTATATAAGAGTTGAGCTAGAGAAGCAATATGTGAAAACAGAATACATTTAGAATTGTGTCATAGAGTAATACAGTAATGTTGGCTTGTGGAGACATGAAGTTTGAGTAGCAGATTCCTCACTCTGGGTCAGTGTGCCCATAACAGTTACTGAGTACATTTTTTACACCTTTTCTAATACACTTTTTTCTTCATATTTTATTTATCTACTGCAGTATAGTATCATCTCGAACAAAACCTATTTAAACTGCATGTTTCTTTTCTCATTAGAATCAACTCTATCTCAAATAAAATGAGATTTTTCTTATTTTCCTCAAAGTAAGATAGGGCTGGGCCTTCAAGAAAAATAAGTTTCACCTCTGAATTTGATTGTTTCAACTGACACAGAGAAATGAGAAAAAAACAACTGCAAACAAACAAATATAAAACCTGCAATTGTGCAAAACAAACTCAAAAATATTTCACATCATCTATTTTTCTACCTATCATCTTTCCTCAAGAACATCCTAAGGCCTTCTCTTACTAAAGACAGCAGATACATGAAATTTTCTTTCCATCTCTAATATATTTGCCCCTTGATGTCTACATTTCCTGCTCTCTGTCTCTGTATTAGTATCTATCTTTTGACTACTTTAACCCAAATCCTTGTTATAATAAGCATTTCTCATTCAAGGACAACTCATTACTGTTTTTATTATTTTACTTTTGATTAATACAATTCCATCACTACTTCCTTTGTCTCTTATGTAATTCTTTCTATTCCTTCCCTTTATCCTCCCTCAGTGTTTGAACCATTAAACGATATTTTTCTTCATTCTACCATTTCTGAAAAATGGTTTTATTTGAAACTTTTATGCATAATAATCCTATTTTTTTTTTATCAATATTTACACTTTATCTAAATTAAACAACTCTCTAAGCACTGATAAAATACCAGAGAAATGCAGTTAGAATCAACATATGGCCTTAAGAAGTACTTGTCATGATAAGAAAGAACAAGAAAATTTAAAAGAAGGTTTAAATAATAAGTACAGTGGGACCTAGGGCCAGTTGGAGACAAAATTGCAAAGCATATAAAGTTTATCATTTCTCTGCACCTCTACCAGTTCCTGTCTCCAGTGTTACGTGGTCTCATTCCATAGGATTCTTATTTACTGAAGTCACCATAACATCCCCAGTTTGTGTCACTAGCTTATAGATGACTCCTCTGGATCCCTTCATGAAACCTCTAGTCCCTTGATTTTAAATGGCATAGGCAGAGTGTTAGAAGGTAACAATCTAGTTTAACTACTTTACATTGATGTGTCAATGATCGATAGCGCAGTTTTAGGTCCTAGGAATATTTTTATTTTTTTAAAAAGAGAACAGAACCGAAATCACTTTCTACTTGCTGATGTTCAGATAAGCTTAAGATACAACTATTCAAGAAAATATTAGTTATTAGACGATAGAAAGGACTTTTTGTTTTCCCTGAATCATACTACTTACTACTTGTCTACTGATAAATAGGATTAGGGATATTGAAATCCCAAACCAAAAAAACAACCAAATGTTAAATGCCAACGGTCAATATCATTCTATAAAAAGCTTACGCTAGAAGTAAAAATAGATCTGTAAAGATATTGTCATCTGTGGGAAAGGCAAAAAGGTAAGAACAGAAGCAAGATGAAGACATAATATACATATATACTGAATTCCAGGCAAACATATCTAATGCTTGCCACATTCTCAGACACTGGTTTGATTGACCATCACTCACTGCTCTTTCCCAGCTCGCTCCTTCAGCAGCCTTGAATTATTTTCCTTGTTGAGTTCTATACCAAAGCGATGTGATGATCTCCAGCAGGCTATAAGAGTTTTATTGTTGCTCCCTTCTTACCTTTTTCCCTCCTTTCCTCCTCCTTCCTTTCTCTTCTGTGTCTTTACAAAGATAAATATAAAAAAAGAGAAGATGGTAATGTTTTGCTTAAGAAGTCTGAATTAGTTTGAAATAGGGTCATCAAAATCCTCCTGAGACTGAGATAGGGTGTGAGTGCAATAAGATGTGATGTGCGTGCTGGTCTAGTTTGACTGAGTTTGTTCAGTATTGAAGAAAACTTTAAAAAGTATATGTCACTGCTGTGTTTATCTCTTTTTATTTTTTAAATGTTGGAGGTATAGGTATTGGATCTTCCTGTGTCCTCAGGGAAGGAAGAAAGCTTGCTGTCTGTATGCTCAGCTTTCTCTCCTAGATATGCTGCCATGTGTTCTGATCCCGTTCTAAAGGCCAGGCCAATACTGTTTGCAAGGTTTTCTAGACCCTGAAACCTCAATTTCTCTAGCCTCTCTTGCTGAAAGAGAGAAAACAGTGACACATCATAGTGGGATGCTTATTAGAAAACACAACTCTATAGCAAGTGATTTTTCTTTGAAGTACAATAAATCATGGTTTGGTAAATAAATACTAAGTGTTAGCCAGCTGCTGGGACAATTCTTTTTCTCTCATCATCAGACAATTGGGTGGTCTATACAGATTTCCCAATTAAATATCTGCTCTGATTATGCTGCTTGAAAACAATCTATTTGAAATAATAGTATGCTTGGTCATAAAGACTGATGTATTAATCTACAAAACTTCTTAGAAGAGCCAAATTTACCTCTTTTATTTTGGCAATATGTAAATGAGTCAGAGTGTTGGATTTAATTGGTCATTTTCCCCCTCAATTATCTATTCAACTGTTTATTACATCTTCCTCCCCGCCTTCTCCCTATTTATTGGATACTTCAGTTGCATCTGATTTTTTAAATATGCATTAAATAGAACCAAGAAATTTAAAATAAAATGATTTTAGCTTATGGTGAACATTTTTACCCTTCTCTTTTTTCTTTATAGAGTATCCTTTCATATTGCTTTTAATGCATTGACATAGTTAAAATTCAGCTACAGAAATACACATATTGCCAGATCTAGACTTTTAGCCCACAGGGGACTTCATTAGTAGATGTCTTCTTCAGTTCAAAAATGGCACGTGAGAGTTTTAAGACTCTCTAGTTTACTAATTAGCTTGCCTCCAAGGACTCTGTTTAACATCACTCAAATCTTTTTAACTTTTATTGATATAAGTATATGCACATAACTGTTTTCAATATCCAAATCCCTAGTCACATTCAAGGACAAGTACTTTAGAATACATTAGATATCCTGTTTAATAATTTTCTTTGACATATTTTTATATATTTACTTGTGAGTAAATAATTCGTTTTGTTTTACCTTTCATCCAACTAAGCATATTCTCTTTGATGCTATTCCCATAAGCCTACAGATCACAGTAACTACATAAAAGTTCATTCACTATGAATTGGTAAATTCTGAACTTCATCCCAACTAGTGGGACACTAATCACGACAGAAACCTTTGACATGAATCTGTGTGCCTCGGATGGTGTTCCAGGGGTTAGAGAGCTCTCCTAGTAGATAAACTTGTGATTAGTTTTATAAACTCAACTGCCCTATTCTGTTTTCTGTAATCTATTATTATAATTATAAAGTGTTTCATTTAGAATATTTTTTTGTAAAGTAATTGCCAAAGTTTTAACTTGAGTCAAGAAGAAGCAATTAATGTTTATTTATTTCCTGACATTAAATTTACACTTGAATATCACACAAAATGTATTTCAGAGTTGTTTGCTTCTTTCCACCTCCACTGCCACTACCTACATGCTACTTACATATGTCAGAGATTCAATAGCCTCATAACCACTCTAGGTTCATTGTAATCCATCCCTACTACTCCCAGTTCCAGAGTAAATTTTTTATGAATTAAAGTTTGGCCATGTCATTCATTGTAAAAACCCTTCATTGTAAAACCTTTCTCATTGTATTTAGGACAAAAGAGCCTAAATCATTGACATATCCTACCAAGCCCTGTGCAACCTGGCTAGCATCTATTTCTCCAGCCTGACCTCTCTTACTCCATTACTAATGAAGCGTTGGACTTACTGCCTACCTTTCAGTCCTTTGAAAATATCAAGATCTTTCTCATATCACAGACCTTTCTACACATTGGTTTCTCTGCCTGAAGTAACATCCATCTGGTAAATCCTAGTATTTTTGCAGAACTCAGATTAAATGTTTCTTTCTCCAATCTAAATTAGATCTTTCTTTCTTCTCTATTTAAGTACTTTACTTTTTCATTATAGACCTTATCTGAATATTTAATTATACATTTATAAGCTACATTATACATGTAGCTTAGTGTAAAATTTGTCTTCTATATAACAAACTCTATGAGGTTAGACACTGTTGTCTCTTTTATCAACCTCTGCATGTCAGTATTTAGAACACTGTCACATGATAAGTTAAAATTCCTGAGTGTTGCTTGAATATTAATAAAACATGGTATTGGATTTTTCAAGTTCTTTTTCTTTTTTTTTTCTGTCTTGTCAACAATCTAATCTTTAATGGTAAGATTAATTTTTTTGTGTAAACAATGTCTCTTGGTCCTTTTATTTTATTTTATATGTATGTATGTATTTACTTATTTAACTTTTAATGGAACATCTATGGAGGAAAAGAGTAACAGTGAGGATTTATATGGATAACATCATATGGTTGGCAGAGACTACATTTACGCTGTGTATCTGGCAGGCAAAATTTTTTTGTCATATACTACGTATATGACATAATGCATATGTAATGCAAAAGAATCTCATCCTCAGCTGGAAAATACATTCAGACCATCTGGTTTAGTTCTTCTTTTTAGATAATTCTAGACCATCTAGATAACACAGTTTATTGTGGTCTTGAAGTCTCTCCCTGAAGAGAAAAATTATGGCTTCTTTCTACAAATTTTTCTTTCTATTTTTTTCTCATAAAATATTTTTATACTTAATCAAAATATTTATATTTTGTAAAGCTAGAATAGAATTCATCACAATCTTCTGAATTCATCTTCTCTGAATTATGATTATATAGTCAGGGAATTAATTTTCTTTTAGGGTTCCTTAAGTGATTCTGAAAATAATTCCCCAAAGTGGAATTTTAAAATTATGTCTAAATGATACAAGTTGTATGTATACTTACAGGATTCTTAGAAAACACTGGCTTCAAATTTGGTTCCCATCGAGTTCCTATATAGTCATGCACTGCCTAACCAAAAAAATTGTCATTGTGTGAATGTCATAGAGTGCACTTAGACAGACCTAGATAGTGTAGGCTACTATACACCTAGACTATACAGTATATAGCCTATTGCTCCTAGGCTACAAACCTGTATAACATGTTAATGTACTGAGTTCTATAGGTAATTGTAACACAATGGTATTTGTGTATCTAAATATATCAAACATAGAAAAGGTACAGTAAAATATAATATAAAAGGTAAATAATGGTACACAATGGCTATGATATCACTAGGTGATAGAAAAGTTTTAGCTCCATTATAATGTTATGGAACCACCATCATATATGCAACCCATCACTGATGGCAAGGTTTTATGAGACACATGACTGTACATTTAATAACCTAAAGTAGACTAAAAAAACAGATACTTTCGGTGACAAAAATAATCTTTCAGATTCGTTAGGTTCTATGGTGTTGATCAAATTTCTTTCAAAGCAATATATCATAAAGATATGATTGGTTACACATACTTATTTAAGATTTTGACTATATGATATTGCCGGGCAGCTTCCTTTTCACATAGATTAGTTTGATTCTACCAATACAACCCAAGAAAATCACCTATTGCATTTGGTACCCATTTACTTGCCTTATGGATTGCATTTGTGGTTGATAGTCTATTAAATTACTGTGCAGATTGGATTCAGGCCAGTGGTTAAGATATTTCTATTAGACTCCAACAGCATACGTGTATTTCTTACAAATTCACATCACTCTCTTATCATTCACAGTGTTTCATTCTGTCTAAGGAGGCTGAATTGGATGCACACTCAATTTCACAGGTGAACACCAGCCAGCAGTTTTTCTAGGCTGAGTGTTTGGGAACAGAGAGCAGTATCCAGAGTCAGTATAAAGGCTTATGTGTTAGCAGCACTCTTTCAAAAGGAACTTATATCTTGGTATGTTATCAAATAAAAAAAATTTCTTACTTTTTTAATTTAATTATTCAAGACCCTTAAATGTACTTTTTTACAATTTATTGTTGAGGGATTTTTTTTTTGTTGTTATTTACTTAATTCATGCCTTACACTACCTCTTTAAAAAGATAATATGTGTTTTGCTCTGTCTTATTTAGACTAAATATATCTATTCCACCTCCATGATAAATAGAGAGCATGTTATTATTTTGAGAATCAAGACATAGCTATGGGTTCAAAGATCAGTTTTATTTAGAAGTCAGATATCTGAATCTGATTATGTTTCCCTTTATTTTTGATTCTCTAAACACCATGCTCTTTTCTATTGTGAGAGATGTCTGATAGGAACAGTAGGATGATCTCTTTCTTCTGCTATTTAATTGAAAAACAATGTTTGACCTTGAGCCTTCTCATGCTCTGGTACTGAACCAACTCTTTTTAAATTTGGTCAGTGATTTCCAGGGTATTATAGAGATATGATCATCAAGTTGGACAAAAGTTTCTGTATTAGTACTATAAATCATTAAATTGTTGCTATTAAACCACAAGGAGGCCAATGAGGTAGTAGCAGCCTGATACTAAGAATGATGCATCACAGCTGGGTTCTTCTCCATTTGATTGATCTAGGCAATTCTTGATTAGCCTAGAATAACTTTGTAATTTTCCAAGGAATGAGAGTCACAGTAGTTTCTCACATCTGTATCCCTTTATTATCTCAATTCAGTGGATGTCTATTTTGAACACATGATATAATCTAGTATCTCTGCACCATTCAAAATTAAGGAGGGCCCTCATAGTTGGAGGGTGCAGTAATATGAGAACTAATATTTTGATTTTCAAATGTTTGTGTAATAATCTTCTAGACATTTTGAGGTAGACACCACCTCTAATCTTTATAGTAGCCCAGAAAAGTAAATATTCTCTTTACTGAGACTCAGGTGACTTGCCTGAAGCCAAAAAATTTTACGTGTCAGAGACGCAGGATTCCAATTCAGATGTGTCAGTCTCTAACATCCTTCTCTGTTGACCACTACATTGCCTACTCAGGAAAAGCATAAATATTATGCTGCGAGATCCAGAGATTTAGACTTGAGATACCCAGGAAAGTTTATAAAGGAAGTAACATTTTATCTGGACTTGAAGTGTTAAAAAAATTTTGGAGTGTAGAGGTTTAGTAGATGGATGATGGATTATGTATATTCCATCACCATGTATATTTGATGTAATTTTAGTCATGATCTTGATTTTTTTTTTGTAGAATGATCTCACTTTTGAAAATATACTTTATCAGGAGAAGAAAAGAACTGATGTGAATTATGTCTCCGGTGTTCTAAATCTGTTGTTAATACATTGAAAAGTGAACTTTCTTTGGCATAGTCTCCATGGTAATCAACTACAGTCAGGTAGATGATGAATACCCAGTAATTGTCCACTTAGAGATGACAAAGAGTTGTACACACATTGTAAATCTTGACAAGGAAACAAGACTCATCTATTCAGATTTTGCCAATGAAGACATATAAAGAAAAAAGGAAAAACACCTAAACTGAAGTAACATTACAATTGAAAATATTTGACTGACAAATTTTCCATGACACTTTGATTTATTTATTCATTAATTCAACAATATTTACTGAGGTCTATTTATACATGGTTCAGTTTATATTTATATTTAGTTCAGCTTTAGGCCCTGAACTAAGGTGATAGAAAATCTCTTCCTGATTTCTTCTATTATTTTTTTTATAACAAAGAAGTTATATTTAATCATTTAAAATAAGTAAAATCATCATCTTATAAATACCTAGGAACATCCTATATTAAATTTAGTTCTGATTGTAATCAGATCTCTAAAAATTTTTGTTTCTGATGTTCATCTTGATTTTTAAATGAAGAGAAGCTCTGCTGATTTGGAAGAGAAAAGTAAGAGGACTTCAAAGAGTGTTAGTGTCCATTGAAACGAGTGTGAATATTTATTAACTGTAACTTTTTTTTGAAGTTTTAAAGTTCAAAAAGAGCATAAAGTAAGAGATTTAGAGGTTGATTAAGATGTTAAAGAATTATGAAACATTTAATCAGATAATAGAGGAACCTGAGATAGGGTAGTCACATTCATAAAGTATAAGAATAAAAGGAGATGGTTTCTTATATTGCTATATGTGCATTTTATCTGTTTTTGACAGTGTGGTAATAATGATGATAATAAGAGCAATAATAGTAGCATCCAGTATTGAAATTTTTATTTTATGTTGCTATTCTATGTGCTTTACATGTATTATTTCAACTAATTAGTAGTAGTTATATACTAACTATAGTTAGTAGTTATATACTAACTATATAACTACTATCAGTATCATATTAATGGAGGTGCAAATTTAGGCACAAATCAATTAGGTTCCTTCCAAAGATCACCCAGTAAGTGTGCTGAAGATAAGCTATTCTGCCTTTAAAGTAGAAGAATACATTTGAATGTTTCCATACAACTGACAAATCCTTGAGAGTAAAATTCATTTTGAAGAATCATTTTTCTATCTCTTTGAAAAGAATCATTTACCATTACCTTGGAAAGTTCAACATGCTTCTAATAACAATAATTTTATAAGATCCTAGTATTAATGTTAGAATAACTTATAGGTGCTATGACAAAGGGCTGAAAACAGGAGATGTCAAATTTATAATTTTCCATAAAAATGTTGACCGAATGAGGTACCATTTCTTTCTTGCCTTGAGTACATGGATTCTCAATGTCTTTTGCTCCATAGGAATTCATTACAGAGTTCTCTTTTAGAGCATCAAAGCATATCACTACACCTTAGTTTTGATTAATGCAATGTAATATAGAATAAAGAAAACTGCACTGAGATTTCTGTGACCTGTTTTCTAATCTTCACCCTGCTGTTATGATCATGTGCAAGTACTTTACCTCCCCAGGCCTTAGTTTAGTTATCTGTAAATTGAAGGGGTTGATTAGAGATCTCTATGCCCTACTTCCAGCTCTAAAATGATATGACTTCACCTTTCCACTTCTTAAACAAAATAGAAGCCAGTGAAACATCAAAAGAGGCTATCTTCCATAACTTTCTACCCGTTTAAGTAAGATTTGTGTTGCACTGAAAGTATCAGATCGATAACATCTTATTTGGAATATTTGTTTTGTCCATTTTCTGGTGTGCGAACTAGGTTAAGACTTTTAATTTATGAATTTACCTATTAAATGCTTTTTATGTGAAAGCACTTTTTTAGTTGATTAACAGGAACTCACTAAAGTCACCAATTTAATCTTTTATTTATTGAGTAGATAAGGCACACACTAGGTGCTAAATGATAATAAGATGAATCAGGCATCTTATAAATCAATATTGACTGCCAGTTATTGGGTATCACTGACATGCCTTATATTTTGCATGCATTACATGATTGATTCTTAGGAATGGTTCTACACAGTTTATATTGGTCTTAGAGAATAAATGAGTAAACTGAGGTTATAGAATTTTTAAGGGGCAAGATTGAAACTAGAACTCTTGTCTGTCTTTAGATCTTGTGCTCTGCTTATTATTACATATTACCTCTCCTAACTATCTGAAGGTCACTTTTCCCCCTCCTCTACTATCAGGAGCCCTGAGAGGCCACTGAACAACTCAGCCTAACTATTATAATGTACAATTACAGTTTTTCATGATATAATTTAAAACCAAGCTTACCAAAACAGCTAAATAAAGGTTATGATATGAAGAGCTGTATTTTAGATTGAGGGAGAGATCAATCAAGGAGAGTCTGTCATTCATTTCTAGACAGCTGGCTTCATGAATTCCTCCCACTCTCCTCGATATGAGTCCATCTGTGTCTGTTGAGATGACTGTTTTAAATCTCTCATTTTCCAGGTCAACTGTTATATCACAATCCAAAGGAAGTCGTCTGGCTCCATAATGTGATTTAGCAGAAAGCAGCACGCAATATTCTGTGAGCCACATATGGTTTGACGGTTGTAGAATGAATATCACTGTGAGATTCTGGATCTAATGATACTGAAAAAAAAAATCTGTTTTTTTTTTTTTTTTCAATTCTGTGTGTTTTCAAAGATGAGACCAAGAGTGTTGGTTTCCAAGATGGCTATATAAAAGTGATTGCCTGATGTTCTCCAACTCAACCGAATAATGCAACAGAAATGAAAAAGCTCATAAATAAAACAATTTCATAAATTGTACCTATGGAGAAAGTTGTACCTAAATGAAAGGACTCAATTCCCATTACTTAAATTAGCTCTTAATGTAACTTTAATACACATCTTTTCTGGCAATATCGAGTAGTCTGCTTGCATACACATCAGAAGCAAAGCACTTCTTTCCTATTATTTTGATTACATAATTCCCATAACAATAATGAAATTGAATGCACTGTTTTTTTTTTATTGGAAAATATTGCTCAAATGAGAGAAATACTGTTGTAGCTTAGTTTCAGAAAGGAAGCTCTCATTTTGTTTAGAACTGTCATAAATCTAGTTGCATATGATATTCTGAATTTTGGTCAAAATGGAATACTTAAGCTATCTAAGTGATACTATAAGCTCTTATAGGACAAGATCTACTTGCATGGAAGATCCAGTAGAATACAGCAAAGTTCCAATGGAGCAATGAGAGGACCAATCCCCTCTCAAGAGGTGACATGCATAAAAAGTCTAAAAGCTGGAGCTGCCCAGTTACATTTTTGATATTGCCTTGAAAAAAATCTCATTTCCTCTGTTGACATTCTGATTTGCTATTTAAGAAGTAGTTCTGAAATTTGAATCCTGATTATAGTAAAACTGTCAATAAAAATCTATGTAATACACAGCTTCCTGGTAAAGTTGTTACCAAAACAAAACAAAACAAAACAAAAAAAAACAAAATCTCTGAAAGAAGAATTTATCACCAACTAGAAAAAACATACAAGTCTATAAACAGTTATCAAAGTTTTCTCCCTTAGCCCTTTTAGGAGTAACTTTTCACAACCCCTATACTTCCTTATATTGTTGGACTAAAGGAACAAAATGCATATCATCATCCTGTTCACTTAGAAATTAATCACATAAAATTGAACAGATTGCTGGTCAGGATATGATGCATTTCTTTCAGGCCTATTGCTTTATTTCCTTCAGAACCTGTATATTTGAGCAAATTGCTATTCTGTAAAATAGATTTAAGGAATTAAGATGATTGCAGCTGCATAATCAGACTAAGGGCAGATTTAAGGACATTATCTTTCCCCTAGTTGAAGTCTGGATTAGTGGGCAAAGCCAAGAGGTTCTTATTACATAATTAGAACATCTAGTCAGATTTTTACTTGGTCCCTGTATTCCCATTGAAGCTTGCATCACCTTTTAAAAACTGCTTAGCCATTTTAAGCACTTCATATTCAAAAGATAACCCAAAATGTTATTTTGCAGGAATAATAGAGATAATCAGTGAGAGGATCTTTAGCGACCTAGCTCCACATGTCTTGAAGTCACTTTCATTTGGTCCTATAACGAGGTATTCTTCTGACCAGATCCTGTTCTCCCATCTCCCATAGGAATCTGCTCTGGCAGCTGCCCCGTTTCTATCTTGGATCTTCTTTCTCTGCTCTACTTTAACATGCTCAGATAATCCGTATGGTATAAGCACATGTTCCAAAGATACATGTAGAGATAAAACTAAAGAAAAGTAAACAAAAGGAAATTTCTTTTAATTCTAGATTCCCCTCAAGCCAAGCTTGATTTGTCTTCCCTTTTTCTAAACCGGGTAGTTTAATAAATTATCTGAACTCACTCTCCCCATTTTTTCTATGCTTATTACTGATTAAGGTATAATGTAGCAAGGTGAACAGATCTTATGTATACAGTCTGGTAAGTTTTGACTAATACATATACCCCAGGAATCACCACTTCATCCAAGATATAGAACATTTCCATCACCCCTAAAACTTTCTTCATGCCCTTTCTCAGTAAATCCCTGGCTTGCCCTTCTATACAATCACTAGCCTGGTTTCTTTAACTGTAGATCATATATTTCCTGTCTTTTTGTTTCCTTCAATTTTAAAACAACCTCATACTTAAAAATATTATAAGCACAGTACATTTGAAATTAAACTGCCAACCCATTGCCCCAATCTGAATATTTTACTCTGTTTTTCCTTCAGCAAAGACATTTTCCTACAGGACCACAGTGCAATCATCAGAAATTAGGATTGGAACATCATTAATATCAAATTTTCAGGATTTATTCAAATTTTACCTATAAATGTTTATTATAGCAAAAAGATTCAGTCCATAATCACACATCAAATTTAATTATATGTCTTTTTAGTCTCCTTTTATCTGGAACTGTTCCTTATTCTTTCCTTAACTTTCATTATTTTGACACCTTTAAAAAGCAAAAGTTGTGTTTTTAAAAATATTTCTCAATTTGGTTTGCCTGACATTTCCTCATGAGTAGATTTAAGTTAGGCATGTTTGGAGTATCACAAGAATGATTCTGTGTTCTCATTGCATCCTTCAGTGGTTCATGACCTTAATATGTCCTGTTATTGATGATCACATTGATTCCTAGATTAAGGTGCTAATTTCCAGGCTTCTCCACTATAAATTACTCTTGTTTCCTTTGTAATTAATGAATATTTTCTGAGAAGGTAATTTGAGTCTATGTAAATACCCCATTGTTCATCAGACTTTCAAATTATGTATGTCCTTATATCTAAATGAACTCAAGTTTTCTATTCAATGAATTAAAATACTTCAATTATTTAGTTTAATGCTTGTATCGACAAAGATTTTTCCAGTGACAGCTCCTTCAGGCTGACTTTGTCTTTTTGACATGTCTTTATCATTCTTTAATACTTACTTTCCGGTACAGCAGAAGATCCAGACTTACCTTTTACTGTCCCAGGTCTGGAATTAAATATTTCTCCAAGGAACCCTGTTTCTTTTTAGAGAAAAATATAATTTAGTAAGTAAGATCTGGTTGTGCTTATGGCTATTAGTGTATTACTACTTCCAGTTTCCTTCAGTAGACAAAAATAAGAAACACATGCACGTGTGCACACATATACACACACAGTCATTTGCATCTATTTGTATTTCTCTCTATATATTGAAAACCATGAGTTCACATTGAATCTTCCAATTTAGTCCAACACCACAAAGTTTATTCTAGCTTTTCCTTTTCCATATTTGTAACTCCTTTCTCTGAGAGTGAGATATAGGCTCCCATTATTCTTAACTTTTTTACTTATTTCATGAATTCTCTTCTATGTAACCAATCTCATTCATGGCTTTATCTTCTTCCTAAATAAAAATCTTTCTAAATGCCACTTACATTCAACCTGTGCCACGTTGCCACTAGCAGTCCCTCCTAATTCCACCAGGGCTCTGATATTCCACTCAAGGCACCTCCTGCTTCTGCATAGTCCTTTTTATACTATGAGCATCATTATTCATTACTGGATACGGCCGCTTCTCTTGCATGGATGTTCTCCATACTCTGCTTATCTTCTGACACCTATGTCAACCTCTCTGCTGGGTTGGAGCAATGCTTTACTTTGACTAGGCACCAAAATCCATGACGGGCCGTCTTCTCCATTTCTACCAACATGGATATCTTTTTTTCCCTACTTTACCGTTGACAACCTACACTTCTCTGTTCATCACACCCTACATAGTGGCTGCCTTTCTGTCACTCTCCTCACTCCACATGGGCTCTGACACACTGTGCTAGGCCACTGCAATCTATCCTCACCAAAGCCTTAGTCTGATTCCTATCTTGCTTGGCCCAAACACAAGACTTTCACATTGAATTGTTCAGGAAAGGAAGGGGAATATTATGAACTTAATTGTGCCTCCTCAGCATTCGTAGGTTGAAGCCCTAACCTCCAATGTGCCTAATTGTGGGGATTGGATATTTAAGAAAATAATTAAGGTTAAATGAGGTCATAAAGTTGGAGCCCTAGTCCAGTAGGACTGGTGACCTTATATGAGGAAGAGATATAGGGATGCACATATACAGAAAAAAGGCCATGTGAGGACACAGAGAAAGGTGGCTTTCTACAAACCAAGAAGAAAACTTCAGGAGAAAACAAACCTGCCAACACCTTGACCTTGGAAGTCCAGCCTCTCAGAACTGTGAGAAATATACTTCTATTTAAACTACACAGTCTATAGTATTTCAGTATGGCAGCATTAGTAGACTAATGTAGGAAGAGAAAAGAGGGGAAAAAAAGGAAAAAGAAGAGCTTTTTCCATATTTTACTTTATGCTGTAAGCTGTTTCAGTCTTCATGATTATACTGGAAGTGGTTTTGTTAAGGTTATTAAGAGTTTTCAAATCTAAATGGAGAAAGTTAATGGACATTTTTATAACACTTAACTACCAAGTGCTCCCTTTTCTTTTAATTTAATTATTATTTATTATTTTCTTTTCTTTTAAAAAAATTTTAAAAAATTTTCCAGCTCTATTGAGATATAATTAATATATAGCATTGTGATAAGTTTAAGATATACATGTTTATTTAACATATATATCGCAAAACGATTACCACCATAGATTAGCTAACACTCCAGCATGTCACATATTACTATTTCTCTTTGTACTGAGAACATTTAAGAGCTATTCTTTTAGCAACTTTCAAGTATATTATACAGTATTATTAATTGTATAGTGGATTAGGTACACATTTTCTGTTACTTTACAAGTCAGTATGTCATCTCTTTATGACTTATGGCAATTTTCCATTATGAGTAGACAACTACAAATGCAGGAATTTCTAGTCTCACATGCAAGATATGCCCTTCTAGCATGACAATGTTCATAGTAGATCTATGGCCTGAATTCTCTTCTCCACATGAGGTGTTTATTGTCACCTAGAGGCAGCTTCAGGATTTAATTAAATTTCCAAGGCACCTGTAGCATTGTTGTTCCTGGCAGCTGAAAACACGCATAATTTTGCTCCTTTTCCCAGGATATTTTGGCAAGTATTGAAGAGCAGCATGTAAGGAAGAGCTGGGGCTTCTATTTTGGTCAAAGATCCTACAGCTTATTCATATACACCCATCACTTTATGACACTTAAACCCTAAGGCAGGGAAGCAACCAGCATCCCCTCAGATTTCTCACTGTCTGAGCAGATGGGTGTGATCTTAGGCAGCCAACAGTGTACATATGTTCCTAATGTTGAAAGGAAGATTCTGGGCCAAGAATGACTGCAAAAGCCTGTCTCTTCATGCCTCCTCTCTCAGGTGGCAGCAGTAAATATGGCCCTCTCTAGGATTAATTAAATACAATGAAAAGCACAAATATTAAGGGATGAAATGGAAGAACAGTGTGGAAGAAAATCCAATGGTGATTTGATCTCAGTGGAAAATGTTGGAGAAAATTCCTGACAAAATTTCCATTAGGACATTATCAAATTGGTCAGCATGTTTTCCAACTGTGGGTTAGTTACTACAGAAACTGTAAACCATAAAAAACACACATGACCAAGCTTCAGGCCTATGGATGCATATATTAAGCACAATATGTCTTAAATGTCATATTTTTTCTTGCGCGTCATGCACAGTACTCATATTGCTAAAGGGGCCTTCTGTAATTGAGGATTTTTTTTCTCAGCATGTTTCAACTAGTAATTTATTCTTTTAGCTTTCCATGACTGTATTAACTTATTAAAACAGCACAGACTAGAACATAATTTAAATTAGAATCTCTCTTTTTAAAACTAATATCTATTATAACACAATTTTATATATTAGAATAATATCCTTGAATACCTGTGCAGGTAGAACACCCCATTAGACTTTCTATAATAGTAATGTTTCTACACTTTGGCAAGTAAAAATAGTATACTTTTTTATTGGAACAAAATAAAATGAAGGATTTGTTAAAAATTATAGCACTTCCACAGGTGACACAATGCAGAACTTCTTATTTCAGTTTCAATTTAAAAATTAGAAACATAATCATTACACAGTAAAATCTTTTGCCTATTATTTAGCCCTGTGTATCACATAAATGTACAGTTTAAGTTTTTATTTTCTAAATACAGAACACTTCCATTTTTGATGATGCAATATTCTAATAACTCTTAAAACAATAAATCCTCTTATTTCTCCCATTACATAAAGAAGAAATTTAATTATAGATTCCAGTTTTTCAGAAAATAGGTTTACTCTATAGTAAAATGAAATGCTACTTAAAATAATATAAATATTAATAGCCATAGAATGTATATATAGTTAGGCGAAATATTATAAATGTACCTAACACTGCCTAAAAGCCTATGACATTAGCTATTACTGTGAACTTGCTCCTCCGTGGTGCCAAAGTGCTGTCAAGAGTCTGGGATTCATTCAGTTCAGTGCAAATAGTTACTAGAATAAGAAACTACAACTTTCTGTCTATCACGGAGCCTCTCAGATGATCAATACACAGTTTATAGAAGTATAATGTAGTGCATCTCAATGCACAGTTTTGTTCATATGTAGACCAAGCTGAGAGAAAGTGGAAAGATACTGAATCAGAGGTCAGACAACAAAACTCTGCATCCTTCTCTGGTACTTTCAAGAAACATACTAGTCACTCGACTTCTTAATTTCCTTTCTTAATCTTTAAAATGAGAGGCAGTAATACCATCTCTGCAGAGTGAGAAATTGTTGAGAGAATATGTGTTTGAAAGTTCTTTGTAAATTCTAAAGTATGGCTTCATTGTCATACATATTGTCATAGACTGAATGTTTGTGTTCTCCCAAAGTTCCTATGTTGAAACCCTAATGCCCAGTGTAGTAGTATTAGGAGGTGGAGCTTTGGGAGATAATTAGGCCACAAGAATAGAGCTATCAAGAGCAGAATTAGTGCCTTTATAAGAAGAGGCATGAGAGAACTTACTTGTCTCTGTCTGTCTCTGTCTCTCTCTTTCTCTCTCTTATTCCCCTCCCCCTATTGTGTAAACTAGGAAGAGGTCCCTCACAGAAACTCATCATCTCACCATGCTGACTGGCATTCTGATCTTGGATTTCCCAGGCTCTATTACTATGCAAAATAAATGTTTATCATTTAATTCACTTAATCTATGGTATCCTTGTTATAGCAGCTCAGATTGACTAAGACATATCTGATTGTTATTCTGAGATGTATTAAGCAGTTAAGCATAATATTTAAGCTTCTATCTGGAGTAGCATCTTTGATCTCATGCATTTTTTTCCTAAAAGCCTATGACATTTCCCTTCTAATAATATCATATGAACGTCTATGATTATTATTAGACCAAACTTTTATAAAACCCACTTAGATCCTACTTTACCTATTGCACCGATATTTCTTATAACCTTTATGAGATAGTAACCCTTCCAAAACTCTTTTATCAATTTGTTAACCATTTTGGCCTTAAGTATTTGCATAGATATGTATTGTGGGCAGCAGGATTTAAAGGTTACAGTGACTATGAGAGGTAACTTTGAGGCTAGATCCAAGAGTTGCAGAAATGACTTTGTGCTTGGTGAGTGAAGGAGAATCTCAATAGCAAGGTGTGAAAGAAGTTTAACTAATATTAGCTCTGTCTATTTAGAACTGTATAAAAGAAAAAAGAATGACTAATAAACCAAATGTAAGTTGCATCTATCTTCATTTAGGACATTGGGTTTGATAACTGGAGAGGAGTCAGGTTAGATATAGCAATATCATATTCGTCAAGTCACATCTGAATGGCCAATGTGTACAATTTTAGTATAATTACTTGGGATCTGTTGCTGCCTTACAGAGATGATAGATGCTAGATAGCATTGGAAGGCTTTAAATAAAAAAAAAGTGCTAATGTGCTTCACATCTGGTAGATGTGTTCTGCAAAGCAAACACCTTGATAATTTCTCTGTTTTATAGAAATTGGAAACTGAAATGCTATTGCCTCACAATATGTGCCTCTTTTCAAGCTATAAATACTAAATTTGTGTTCTCAAATATGTTAGCTATGCATAGGAAACTGCTTTGCCTCATCAGAGTCTTTATTTGCCTGAGTATTCATCTAAATGTATAGATGCAATTTTTGTGTCATCAGTACTTAGGTAAGAGAAATATGTGCTCTGGTTGTGCCACCTATGTACAAGCTTTTATTATTTCCCCTTCCAATTTGGCACACATGCTCACACTTCCACACAGTATACTCTAATGCACTCTAACTATAGCAAGGTCATTAGATTTGTATGTTACAATTCACTTTCCTTGTTTTAAATGGGTAAATTAGGGTTGATTTGGCCAGTGTTAATGAATGATTGAACAAACTTTTCCTATTTCTATCTTCTACTCTGTAAATCATCTACAATTTATATCCAAAGTGGTACATTTGTTCTAGGAATGTTATTCTATAAGGCCCACATCACTATATGATTGTTTAAATTTAATATAAAATGTTTATTTGTGGGAGGCATATATGTAATAAGTGGAAGAAATAATAGAAAGAGTGATGGAAACAGGTGAAAAAGAAAGAATAAAAAGGAAAAGAAGAAGAAGTAAAGATTGAAAGGTCATATAGAGAAAATGAAGGGGTCACTGAGCAGGAAGATGATTTTAATTAGAGAAGTAAGAGATCAAGAGGAGGAAGAGGTTTTCTCCTTTTTTTCTAGTTTGACATAGGTAGTGTCCATGAACTGTTCCAGCTGGCATGGTGATATTCCCTTTCAGTAGAATTCCCTGTCCAGGTCCTCAGAAGTTCTACTTCTGAGGCATAGCCTTATTCACTTCTCCTTCCTTCCAGTGTGGCTTAGACATTCCTCTGCCTTGCCATCACTATCTGTTACCCCACTAGGAAAAAAAACCTGTATTAATTAGTCTGCTTGGGTTGGCATAACGAAATACCACTGAGTGGCTTAAACAACAGAAATTTATTTTTTAATGGTTCTGGAGGCTTGATGTCCCAGGTTCAAGGTGCTGGCCAATTTGGTTCTTGGTGAGATCTATCATCTTGGTTTGCAGATGGCTACTACTTGTTCTGTCCTCACATAAACTTTCTTTTGTGCATTCCAGGGGAATAGAGAGGGTGTAATGAGGGGAGATCTCTCCTCCTTCCTCTTCTTATGAGCCACCAGATCTGTCAGATCATGGCCCCACTCTTATGGTCTTATTTAACCTTAATTATCTCTTAAAGACTCTATTTTCAAGTACAGTCACAGAGGGTGTTAGGGAATTTAACATATAAATTGAGGGGGCACAATTCGGTTCATAGAAAAGCCTCTTTCTATGTTGCCATAGATAAAAAGGAGACTCAACTCCACCATCACAGAAGTAGATCAGAAAAATACTCTGCTGTCATTCTACTTTTCCATTTTCTATTGATATGGTTAATTGTTTAAAATATGGACTCCCCAAATTTTCAAGCAAGACATACATTTACATATGTGTCTTTTAAGATAATATATACCCAAACTGTCAAATAAAACTGCCTTGAAATTCAGGAACTTCCTTTGTACTGGATGTTCTAGACACTTTCTTCTGTTGGTAGAGCTACCTTGGTTGCTGGTCACTTATACTTTTCTACTTCAATAGGTTACTTACCTGTGACTGAGAAGTTGCTTGAGTGTTACGCATAAAATCAGGAAAGCCACTTTGATGTTTATTTCTGTTGCTTACCTGGCCTCTTATTCTTCTTTTCTCAGAATCTTTAGATTTATGGGGTGGAAATCCTACCGGATATTCTACCTGGGCCCTTGGCTCACTGCTTTCCAGATTTAAGTAGAGTCTTGGTTTAGTTATTATTTTTTTTAAAAAAGCTATTTTTTAAAAAAGCTATTTATAAAATTTTCAAATTTGATGGTTTTATTTTTAAAAATATCTGACAGTTAATATGCCACTCTGAATATATTTTTCTATATTGTCAGTAATAGCATTTATGTATTGATCACACCTAGGCATAGATTATCTATTTTTCTGATACATAATTTGTCCAGAAGTTTCAGGTACTTATTTATTTTTGTTAATAATTGGCCAATTTTCATAACTCTGTGTACAATTTTTGGGTTCTTTAAATGACACTAAAATTTTTGATATTACTTTTCAGAAAAATTACATACCATTAATGAAAGAGAGTGTGATCTTGTGTGCATGTGTGTGTGTGTGTGTGTGTGTGTATCTTCAGAATGTTTCCTAGCCAGGAAATCTCTTGTGTCACCATGATATATATCATTCCAATCCATGAGCGAGAATGCCAGTGACAGCAACAGGCATTCTTGAGAAGGCCCAATATATTTGTTGTCATTTGACTGACCCATTCAGAGAGCTTCCAGTGGAGAGACCTGGGTCTGCAGTTGTGATTTCTCAGATTCCATGAAGAAGGTCGATGAGGTCTGATTGGAAGGCTGACTCATAAGAATTTTTAGGCACAGGTATAAGCCAAGAATCTAGGCTGGTGCTTTGCAGCTTTCACCAAATAAATTTCTTTCAACCTAATAATGACACTTAAGTAATTACTCATTAACACCATGAGCACTTATAGTCTTGCCGTGGCACTGTGAGGATGACAGCTGACAGGCTTTACTCACTTGATATAAGAACCCGTGAAGAAATGCAGAGCAGTCAGCTAGGATTTCATTAAAAAAGCAATCATTTTTATGGATCATCCTTGTAAAGGTCTCTTACATCTATCTAGAAAGTTTAGGTTTAAAAGCACTGGGAAGGTCTTATAAAATAATTAGTACATGTTGATTTTTTATTGTTTGTCCATTACATGAACTATGCAATATATTTTCCATATGAAGATAAAGACACCGACATACAAGCGGGATTTAAAGTTCATTTTTTTCTTTGTTCATGTAAATATGCTTTAAAAAATGTGGAGGTCAGTCTAAAGCAAGGAACAGACATTTACAACCAATCTGAGGACTGAACTAATAGCCATAGCATTCAAAAACTAATCATCCTTATTTTCAGGTAGATCATCTCAAATTAAGGAAAGCAATCCTGTTCTTTAGTAGCAGTTTTCATTTCTTTACCCCTTATGACCTTAGCCAGAACACAGTACTGATATGAGGCATTTGTTTTACTAACTTGGTAAAAGTTAATGTAGTGTATAATAGACTTTAGCTGGTTTGACTTGAAGAGCAGGTGAATAGGACATTTGATTTGGAGAGAAAGTTGGCACTAAAAAGGATATTGTTTTGAGAAGAGAACCAGTGACTTTTCCTCAGCCACAGTCTCCAAAATGCTTCCTGTTTCAGCTTTGGCTCAAGTGACAACAGCTTCTGAATGCATCAGAGAGAGATAGATGTGGTGACATTTCAAATTTATATTTGTCATTTTTTAACCATTTGTAGATTTTATCTTTTTATATCATGTAGCCATAGCTTCTTCCCAAAGGATTAGCCACAGAGGACTCTAAATAAATCGGGGGTCCTCAACCCCCAGGCCATGGACCAGTACCAGTCCATGGCCTGTTAGGAACTGGGCCACACATCAGGAAGTGAGTGGCAAGCGAAGCTTCATCTGTATGTGCAGCCGCTCCCCAGTGCTATCATCACCGCCTCAGCTCCACCTCAGATCATCAGGCATTAGATTCTCATAGGAGCACTAGTCCCTGGTTCCAAAAAGGTTGGGGATTGCTGCTCTAAATCACTTTAACACTCGACTTACGATCTCTCAGGAACAGTCTGATTTATACTTTACATTGCAAGTACCTCATTTTGGCCTTTTTGGCAGGGCAGTCTGAGGAAAATTGTTGAGTAAGGCATATGGTTCTTTTATTCATTCTTCCTGTCATTATTCATTTCCTCTTCCCCCAACCCTTGTCACCTGAGTGCCTCCCTGCCACACTCTGGTTTCTCAGTGAAGGCCATTCCCTATGTCTTCTGGATGTTCCTCCTTCCTACAGCAAATGACCCTGTGCCCTTGTTTCCAGGCCCTATCCACGGCTGCATGGCAGCAATTGGTTTAGTCAGCTAGAACAACCTCAGCTAATATAGAAGCAAACTGATTTTTTTCTCCTTCCCAGGTGATCTAGTGCATTTAATGCCTTTACTTGGTAAAAAGCATATGTCTTAGAGGCCCCTGTGGGATGTATGCAATCCTAAAAATTAGTCCTGGTGGGAAAGGAATTTTTCCATCCCATAAGCCTAATTAGTTTCTACAAATACTACTCATTAGAGAGAGATAAGAAAAATGCAAGCCAACCATCCATGGTGAGGACTGAGATGTTTTCTGCTGTTGGATGAGAAGACAAAACTAAAGATTGTTTGATTGCCAATGTTGTCTCACCGTTTTCTCTCATTTTCTTTCACTAAAAACCTTTACACATTTAAAAATATGACAACGATTCAGAGCATATGTTTTAGTATTATTCTTGTTGGAATAAAAAAAAGATAAATGGAGGGGTCTTATTGAACTACATAATTTAAAATCATGTTTTTTACTTTATAAAATAATAATAGATTTAGTTAACGTAAAACATATAATGAAATGTTACCTGCTAAATTTTACCGTAAATAATTACTTTCAGCTTCTACTTCTTATATACACATGTACACATACACCCACATAAAAATATATTATAGAACAAGCAGAACTCATAGGGTACAATCAGAAAACTACTTCTCAGTATCCCTGCCCTTTTCCCTACAACCCAGATTATTCAGAATCCTGTGTGGTACTGGGTAAAATCTTTAGCAGGTTTTTGGTAATAGGTACTTATCATAGATACTAAGTACTCACAAGAAAATTCATCTCAAAGCAATTGCTTCCATAATTAAAATATTAGGTCCTATGTCTCTTTTTGTTTTAAGTGCAGCCTCTTCCTTTCCCCAACTCAGACCTGTTCCAAATGGGAAGTCACATGGAAAAACCCAATTTCTATGGGACAGAGAATGTTCCTTCCCATGGAAGTGAGTGGGAGGGAGTGAACATTGCTGAACAACAATTCCATCTATCAACAGGGTAGCTCCTACCCTTTCAGTCTGGGTGTTAGAATGAAAATATGTGGAGTAGAACTGAGCTAGGAGCCCACCTGGCCCACCTAGCCCACAACCAAAATCTAAATACTCCAGCTGACCCCAGCCTGGCCTCCAGCCAGCCCTGAAATCTGTGAGAACAAATACTTACTTTGTATGCTACTGATTTTATAGTTTCTTGTTATGTAGCAGTAGGTGTCTGATAATGGCAAGATCTATGGCAACCCCAGGCCAACACATCATCATGTCACCTGGGCTAGGGGAAACATACCTCTTTGCCCTAGACAATTGTACTACAACTGCATCCCAAACATAGTCCTCTATCCTTTGGTTGTAAACTGCTTCAGCAAGTCTTAAACTCTTTGCAATTATCAGGTATAAATCTTTTTTTTTTTTTTTAATTCTTGGATTATATCTCAAGCTTTCTGAGTGGTCTTCCTGAGATTATCCTCATGCTAACCTTGAGGAAAAGGGAGAGAACCTACTATCAATCCCCATGTGGGGTGTTATGATTTTTGGGACTGAGATGAAGTGAGTAATCATCTAAAGGGCACAAAACTTATATTAATCACTCCTTTTCTACCTCTGTGGGTACCTTTGGAATGTGGGATTATTTGCCCCTTCTGGTTTTGAAGCCTCAGAACTGATACAGAACGATTTCCAGTTTTTTATCCTGTTATACACAAGAAAGAAAAACATGTGTATACACTTGTATAATGGTGTAATAGTTTACATATGACTTTTAGCTGGCTTTCATTAAATATATTATGGAATTTTTATCACCAAAAAGTTTTGCTACATCATTTTAATTAGTATATAATATTTCATAATTTATAAAAGAGTTCCCTATTGTATACATGGGCCATTTCTTTTTTATTATCTTTTCTATTATAGTCTATACTGTAATGAACATGTCATATTGTAACTTTATAAAATTTCTTGACGCTTTATGTCTAGTGGACTGAAGACTTAATTCCTACAATCTCATCCATCAATTGCCATTTACATTATTCCTTACAGCTTTTGGCTTAAAATTTACCACCTCTGTCTTTTTATATGTAAAGTAGAGATTATGATTTTAACTTTTATTCACATATTTGATAACAGTGATGATAGAGATTGTTCTATATTCTTTCTGAGTCTTATTTTTCTTAAGTCAAGCCAATTGAAAGCAAATTGAAAACCATAAAGGGTTTTCACAATGTACTGTATTTTACTGAAATAATCACTTTCCTAGACATATCCATTAATCAAGTGTCCAGTGAGCATTCAGTATTGTCCTTAGCACAGAGGAGGATAAAGGAGGATTGTATGATATAGTCCAAAGCGATAACTTCTTGGCCGTCAGTTTGAACACATACAGACATAAATAATAAGACAACTATATAATTAGTATATGATCAAAGGCTACACCGTGAGGTACTGGCCTTATGTTTATTTAGTTTAGTGCTGTAGCTGAGGTGCCATAGCATAGAGGAGGCAGCATAACCTCTATAATGAGATTTAGATTGGGAATTTGAATCATTACTTTGTCACTTGTAAAATAGATAATCTTGGGAAAAGACCTTACATGCTTTTTATTTTCAAGATGTTTGTCATTAAAAAGGGACTAATAATGCCATTCCATAAGACTCATGAGAATTAGAGACATTGTGCCTTAAAGTATAAGAATAAAGTAAATTGGGGTAGTGATAATTATTTTAGATTAGTCAAAAAACTAAATTAGGCCTTTAAGAAATTATCACATTGCTATTCAGTAATATTGAGGTGGTTCAATTTCCTCAAAGCAATGTATACATGGTAGTCTTGACAATATTTTTTTAAAAATCTCTTTACTAGAACTGATTTTATATTCAATGCATACAAATTACATGCTGTTGTGATTTGGGCATTTTTTCAAAGTGAGCATATATAAACATGAACTAAGTCTTTTTTTTTTTTTTAATTTAAAATACTTTTATTTGCCATTTGTTATTTGTATATATGACATTACATCTTCCCTGTATCTACGAGCTTGAATTTTTTTTAGATGGTACATGTAAGAGAGATCACAAGGTATTTGTATTTCTTTGTGTGATTTATTTCATTTAACATAATGCCCTTAAGGTTGATCTATGTTGTCACAAATGGAAAGATTTCATTTTCTTTTTCTATGGCTGAATAATATCTCATTTTATGTACATATATATCACAATTTATTTATCCATTCATCTATCACTGGACACTTAGGTTGTTTCCATAGTTCAGCTATTTTAAATAATGGTATAATAAACGTAGTGGTACACATATCTTTCTGAATTAGGGTTTTTATTTTCTTCAAATACCAAGAAGTTGAGTTTATGGATCACATGGTAGTTTTATTTTTAATTTTTTGAGAAAACTCCATAATGTTTTTCATAGTGGCTATACCAATTTGCATTCCCATCAAAAATGCACAAGGTTTCCTTTTCTCCACATTCTCACCAGTACTTGTTATTTCTTGTCTTTTTGGTAATAGCCATTCTAACATTGTGAGGTGATATCTCACTGTCATTTTGATTTGCTTTTCCCTGATGATTAATGATGTTGAGAATTTTTTCATGTATCTGTTGGCCATTGGGATGTCTTCTCTGGAAATGAGAACTCTACATTTTTAATCAAATTGAGGCGTTTTTTTTTTTTTTTGCTGTTGAGTTATATGTTTTTAATGTATTCTGGATGCCAGTGCTTTATCAGATATATAATTTGCAAATATTTTTCTCCCACACAGTAAGTTGCTTTTTCGTTTGTTGATGGTTTTCTTTGCTGTGCAGAATTTTTTTTTTTTAGTTTGATGTATTCTCACTTGTCTTTTATTCTTTTTCTTTTGGTGTCAAATTAAAAAATTGTCACCAAGACATATGTCAAGGAGTTTACTACCTATGTTTTCTTCTAGAAGTTTTATAGTTTCAGGGCTTGACTTCAAGTCTTTAATTCATTTTGAGTTAATTTTTGTGTATATATAACGTGATGGTCTAGTTTCATTCTTTTGTATGTGGCTGTCCAGTTTTCTCAACACCAATAATTGAAGAGACTGTTTTTTTTTCCATTGTATATTTTTGACTCATTTGTTATAAAAAAAATTAACCATATATGTCTTTATTTTTGGGCTCTCTATTTTGTTCCATTGATCTATGTGTCTGTTCTTAGCCAAATTTTATTTTTACAGAATAATTTTCACAGTATTTTATGAAGGTAAATAAAATGTATTATAATATTGTAAAATTTATTTACCTAAAAACAAATCACTCCATCTTAATGGGTACAAGTGTTCACCTATGTCATCTGGTTTCAATCTATTTATAAGGTAGATATAAAGTAACAGTGGAAAACATAAAATTTTTCTAAATGTGTGCAGAGATATTGACCTCAAATGTCAAGCAATACACATGAAATTGTTGGCAGTATCCATTGCATTAGCCTGAATAATTTCATACAACTTCCATAATAAATTGCAAAGTTAATTTTAATACTGAACATTTTTGTATAATTATAGAATTGAATTTCATTAGACCATCATGTTGTAGAAACTTTTTGCTTTCAATTGCTAAGAATGATGCCTAAAAAATTGGGTTAGCAAGCTTGTTTTCATAAAGCTTAAAACTTCATGTTCATTAATTATGTAGTTTTGTGTCTTTTCAAGGTGAACAACATTAAATAGGGTTACTATTATAAGCATGTAGGTTTTAAAAAATTTATTTCTAATATGTTTTTTATACTATTTAGCAGGGGTTTTAGCCATTTCAATCATTTTAAGACTGTCCTCTGGACAATAAGAGTACCAAGGAAATTTTCCTTAATACTATTCATGACGCTTCATTACCCATTGAATTTCATACGGTTTCAAATGATGAGACTTAAAATATCCAATTATATTCATCCTGAGGCCAACACTGGGGCTTATGAGAATCTTGTTATTCTGTAACCTTTTTATCTTCCTATCTCTGTGTACTGACTGACCTTTTATAAAAAACTAATAGGATAGAAATGAAGTTAGCTATAATCCACCGATTACCTTCTTTTGTACTAAGGTGACCTGCTGTGTTTATGATTTGTTAACCCGAGAGTTTAAAAAACTATATGGACTGCTACTCCTTTGAACTTAATTCTATGTGCAAATTGTTGTGGAAGTGTAGTACAATTAAGTACTATTGGAGTAAGTGCTAGATGTGGTTTTAAGTGCACATGTCACTATCTAGAGGAAGCCCCCAAAGCTAGAGAGCTTCTTTTAGATAGTGACATGTGTCTTTCAGTTTAGTATGGTCCCCTCTTCTCACTTCAGCCTCTTAAATTCTGGCTGAGTTTGAGTTGCCTTTTCATTATACCATGTATACTGTTGATTATTTTACAATATAGTGAAAGCAACTATTTCTGTACTCTATAAATGGTGGGTGAGGGAAACTAGATAGTTGGAGAGGGCCACATATAATAAAAATAAGAAGATACTATATTTCTTTGTGGAAATGAATGATACCCCTATGCAATTAAGATGCAAAAAAAAAAAAAAAAGTGTCTTAAAAAATACAATCTGTCATAAGTTGTTTGTCTGACCTCTGCAGGAATTTGAGTTGTTTAGTTTATAAGGGTGGGGTGCGATGAGTGGAAAAAAGCCTGTTTAACAAATATGATATGTTTTTATGTTTTACTTTGTATTTTAAAGACAAACAGTAAGAGGAGCATGATTATGTGCCAATTACTCTTTGCAATGCTGTAGATGTTTTCCTTCAGTCCTCATAGCAACTCGGTGAGGGAGGAGGAATTGTTACTAACTGCAAGCTCTAGAGGATGAAAGTAAGCCAGAGTGCAGCATTCCGGTGACTGAGGAATCCTCAGAGGCTCTGCACTCTAAAAGGAGAGAAGCTCGGTTCCTCTGACTGCAGAGCCTGTGCTCTGAACCACTCGGATATAATACATATGCTTACAAGCAGGTTCCTCTTTAATTCTCCAGCAACTACGATACATTTAAAGGGAGAAAAACTCTTCATTTCTAGTGCATTGACAGTTTCTGGACTAAGAGTCTGAAGATACACAGAGATTTGAGTCTTGTAGTCAGAGAAATTAACTACTATAAGATTGAATTTCCTGATACAGAGTTAGTATTCATTCTTGTCCATTTAAAGAGTTAATGATCATTAAGTAATTTGTGTCCCTGGGAAACAAAAGCTATACTCTAAAGGAAAAAAAAAAATCCTCCTAACATCTTATTGGTACTTCTGTGTTGCCTTTTTCCTCACTTAGAAACGAACCATTGAACAAGTGTTTCTGAATTCTCACCTCTCCTCATGTGTCAAAACATGTCTGATTGGAAAGTGAGCATCAAAATTTTTTGAATAAAGTTTTTTTAAAGTTTTAAATTCTAAGCAATCTCTTCTCTGCTTTTTCACTCCCTTTTCAGAAATATGATACTTCGAGAAAGAACAAAATATCTCCTTAGATTGTCTAATCAACTTTTTACATTGGTGCACAGGAAGTAAATTCTTATGACAGCTCTCATCTTTTGAGAGTAAAACATAGTCCCTTTGCCTTTGCCAGTGTAGAAAATGCTATTATTACCATGTTTCTAGAAACATTTTTTTCCACCAATTGCATGTCAGATTTTAAATATCATTGTACATATTTTCAGTCAAATCTAGCTCTATATGACACTTCATTGAAGTGAGAAATGTAAGGCCAAAGACTTTTATTCCAATTACTTGCCAAGTATAAAATAATTACCTGAATCATGTAAGATGAAAGTCCCCCCGTTGGTAGGCACAATTAAAACAGTAGTACTTCATTTCGGAGTTTTATACCATTTATTTGAGAGAAAAGATTGTGGGAAGAAAGACCCAGGCACAAAGCACTCTAATGACATTTATTATTAAAGGGCTGATATATTATAAACAATGAAGGAATTATACTTTCAAGGCTATAGAGTTAAAGTCTATAATATTGATGATATGACAATGAGTGACAGGTTATGCTGAATTTTAAAAATAAGTAGGCTATTTTAGATTTTCCTAAAATTGCTTTTTATTATAATATTGCTGCATTCATAGAATGCATAGAATTTTATGTATAACACATGAAGTATCCCATCCATGGTTAAATGTTGGATTTTCAATTCTTATAAGCTTTTGTTTTACTCGTTGTGTAGACTACATTTTTAGATGAGGTGTTACTTGAAGTCTCCTTTGTGTGCTGCTGCAGAAAAGTTAAAATTCAGGAACATTCTTTGTAGAACTGAAGGTAATTCCCTTCTGTTGTGATTAGCTATGTTTTCTCTCTCTTAAAAGGAATATTCGATATTCAGTATGAGATTTTTCTGGACGTGGGAGGCACAGTTTCAGTGCTATGGTGAATTTGTTAACTTAGAATCCACTGTGAACTATTTTTATGTTTAATACATATAATCATAAGTATGGTACATATTACTGTTTATAAAGAACAAATTTTAAATGTCAAATATTTCCTGGCTTGAACATCTTATTGGTCCACAGAAACAATTCACTTGTGTCTCATTATGCTATAAAGAACAACTGAGTGGAAAGTCCGTGTTTGGGCTTTATCCTAGTAGATTTAATCATTGGATAGCAAAATATTTCATAATTAAGTGGTCATGTCCAACACTGAAAGCATTATCTTTCTATTGAATCTACTCTTTTTTTTTCTGGTTTTCATCATCATTTTCATTTCCTAACTTACACATTCTAATTAATTGCTAAATCTTATTTGTTCTCTCTCCGGGTATTGTATTTTCTTAGTTTATTAGGACTGAGGCATTTCTCACCTAGACCAGTGCCACATGGTGCTTCTCAATTTGCTTTGATTATAAGAAGATGAAGGAGAGATGAATTTCCAAGATTTATAGATATATAAAAAAATGTTCTCAATTAGAGCAAATCACCCATAATTCTAGGGCTTGGAACAACTTTGAGGATCATATCAAAAAATAACAAAATACAGGGTGTTAGCATGAGCTTTTGAGAGACACATAGATTTCCTACCTTGCTCCGATACTTCCTAGCTGTATGATGTTGAGCCATTTTCTTAAATGTTGTTAGCCTCTGTTCTCTTGTCTTTAAGGTATAAATAAATAAATAAAAACCCTGTAAATATTAAGATATACTACAGAAGGTAGTTGTGTCATTTAAACAACAGAGCATAAACAAAACATGTAGCAGATCCACAGGAAAAGGCAGGTCCACATTCTTGTAAAAAAAAAAAAAAAAAAAAAAAAAAAAAAAACAACAACCAAAAAACAAAATTATCCCACTCTCTTTCTCTTTTTCTGATCTAAAGATTATATATATATGTATCCCCCTCAAAAAGACAAATAAAACCTCCAATACTTATACAAATATATGCACCACTTTTTAAAAACAATTATTTTTCTAAATAGTAAATTATACTTTGCTATTCTTGTGTTAAAATACGATTGCTGTGTGTAACAGTGTCTTTCCTCTGGAGCATGGCTTCCACTTCAGAATTTGGTAACCACTTTCTAGATTTACATTCCTTTATCATTTGAGAATTTTTCCTGATGTCTAACTTAAATTCCTTGTTTCAATATATAACCTATTCATTTTACTTTATATTTCTTAAGAATGAAACAATTTCTAAAGTATAAATTTCCCTGAACTAAGATTAATTTATCTTCTTTATTTGCTTTCCTCTTTAGGTGCTATCTTGTGATGTCTTAGCAAAGCATTATTTTATGGTTTTGTAACATTTGCATTCATTAGCATTTCATTATAGATAAATATAGTCTTTGCCTCTGGAGTGAAATGAATGAAAAACAAACTAAGCTCCCATGATGGATCAGGTCAAGGCCTCAGTCTAAGCTTTCTCCAGCACCTTGCCTCTCTACTATAAAATTTCTTTTGGAATGATGAAATGTTTTATATTTTATGATTTCTGGTGTCTCCCAAACCTCATATGTACTTGGATGTTCCATCATTGAAACTTACAATTGCTTGCTGTTTGGGTAATTTTTAAAAAAATGTGTTGGCATAAGTTAGAGAAAAGTATGACGAGCTATACACCTGGCTTTCAATTAGATTAATCCTCTTAATACATTTCCCACGTCTTTTGATATCTCAGATGTCCAATTAGTACTTTTGGAATATATGGTCTCTATTTGGCACTTTTTTTTTTTTTTTTTTTTTTTTTTGGTATCCCTTCCTTAGAAGCCTCAGATCCCTCTGGGACTCTTGCTTTTGCCATTTGGACAAGATCTCTGCAGAAATCTAAGTTCCTAGGAGAAGACTGGTAGAAAAGGGAAAAGCCAACAGAGTGTTGTTTTCAGCTGATAATGGAGTTTTTTTTCCTTTTCTTTGTATTGATCAATAACCAATTATGTATGCAAATTGCTGTTGAAATATAGTATACTTCCCAAAAGATTTTTAAAATGTGAATCCATGTTTATCTAATTCTTTATCTTCTTGTTCACCTTCTTTTTGCTTTTGTTTTCTTAACCTTGATTCTTTATTAAGAAAACATTATCATTGGGAAAAAGCATGCATTCTCACTTCATATCTTTTAGTGCTTGGGAAATATTAACATATCCATTTCTCCTCTAAATAGAACCTTCTGAAATAACTTAGGCAGGATTTGTGTGAATGGAAACTCATTTGTCTTAATTACACAACCAATGACAAAGAAGTTCTAATATGTTCTACTATATTGCTTTGCATTCTAAATGAGCGTGCACATCCTATACAGTCACTCTTATATTTTAATTACAAGGTGATAATAGCTCTGTTTTTAAATATGCTTGGTTTCCTGATTTCTTCCTTACCTATAGATTTCTTTCAGTTTATGTTGACAAATCATTTATTAATTTTTACTTCCTTATTGGTATAATTCTTCACACTCCTACTATTTTAAAGCTATAAAAGAGAAAATCACAGACCCAAAATGGAGTCACTTTTGCTAAAGCCCATGATACCAAACCTAGGCTTAGTACCTGACTTAATTACTGTTTCAAACTTCTCCAGGAATGTAATCATAATTGGTCAGTCTGGAATTTTCTGTTCAATACCAAAGAGGTAATCTGTGTGGTCCTTCTCCATACCCCAAAGGAAACTGAAGCAATCTCTGCCCCACCCCTCATCATGCCTGCCTTCCCCTAAGGGAAGGTAACCTCCTTGCCTGTAATGATTCTTTGTTATCCTTTATTAATAACTTTCTTTCTTGCCTAGTATCCACTTATACAAGTCTTACATATCCTACAGCTTGGGGAATGGGGGTGCTCCTCTCTACTTACTGGATGAGATACTGTCTGATTTATGAATCAATTAATAAAAAGAATTAGATCTTCAAATTTACTTGATTGAATTTTGTTCTATAAAAAAGCCTATGATCTTGCTAATTCTAATAAAGAATATTAAAGCATGTTTAAACAGATTGAGCTAATCCAAGAAAGCTATAGGATAATTCATCTGTATAAACATTTTTTTACAGTTACATGCTATTCTAGGTTCTAGGAAGCCATGGTGAACAAACATAGGCCAGGTCCTCCAGGGGCTCAGAATACAGTGCAGCAGATGGACAAGTCAGCTGGCAATTAACACGTGTGCTGGTGCTGTGAGGAGTGCTAGCATAGGCCTGTGTCCTCCTCATAATTATACCCATGCTAAGAAACATCATCACCACCGCTAGTCCTCATTTTCAGGAAACTCATTTCCTTTGATCTATTGTCTCATTCAAGCACACGCTTGCAAAGTTCATGGAAGCTGAGGAGAATCATATTGATATCTAGTGACTTCTTGGAAAACAAGGAGCATGCCTTAATCTCAGAACCTAATGTAATACCTGAGACAGTGTAAGCATTCAATATGTTCGTTGAGTCGCTGGATTTTGAAACTATAGCAAAGAATAATTACATCAGTTGGACAGTGGTTGTGTCTTCTGTTTCTCCTTCTGTCCTTATGCACTCTTACCTTTCATCTAAACACTGAGAGCAGGATGAATTCTAGTCATCTGGGACCTCCACACTCTTGTCTTCCCTACTGGCTGGCACCCTTATTAAAAATATGACTTAAGTCTACTTAAGTCCTCCAGGCAGAATATCAGAGATAGTCAGGCAAAGCCCTATATTTTAATAATTGACTTTAGTATTTAACTCACTAATTTGGGAATTTCAGACAACATTTTTTCAGTCCTAATAGAGGACATTTTGAGCATGTAATCTGTAAAAGACAACACCATCAGCAGCAGCATTAATATCAACATAATATCTAATACTTAATTGAATGTATTCTATATGGCAGCACTATCCAGAGTGCTTTTCATTCATTATCTTTTTTCTTCATCACAAAAATCCTACCAGATGAGGACAGTGAGGAGGCTCAGAAATATTTATGAAACATCTTCAACATGACACAGCCAGAAAGTGTTAGAGATGGAATTGGAACTTATGTCACCAGACCAAAGATCCCATAAGCTTCACTAGTTATCTCTCCAGTCCCCACTCACCATCTTGCATTATTCCTTCAGTCTACCATTACTACAATTATCCACATTCCTGACAATTTTCAAAGAGATCAGTTGCGTTTCCAGTTGACTGGCTTGATCTTACCTGACCTTCAACAATGTTCTGACTGCAAGTAAACATGCCATTAAGATATTTCATGACATTGCTGGCATTTTTGTTCACAGGCATTTTCATGCCTTTTGGTAGAATACCATTCCTTTATAGAAACATTGATTTTAGGATGCCAGAGAAAATTTGATTTTCTGCATTTTGGCAATGATCCAAGACGAAATGCTCTACACAAAATGCAAGTTGCATCGGAGTAACCTGTGGGGTTTCATGATGCCTCATGAAATAGAAAAAGGAATAAAAACCTTCTTTGATTTTCTAACTGTAATAGGATGTCAGGTTGAAGTATAAAGCTTCTCTCTTTTTTTGTGACAATTATCAAGAACTATCTGTATAGTACTTTACTGTTTACTAGGATTTATAAAACTGAACATTAGGGTAGAGATTTATAAGGAAAAAAACTAGGAAAGACGAAAACTGACTCTTACAGATAAACATTCCTTTACCCTTCCAACAAAGCAGCAAGGACTTTTACCAATTGAAATTAAAACATCTCTGACTCCATTAGGAGGTCTGTGCTTTAAGACTTAAGAGACATTAAAAAATTTCTGAAGCAGAGTAGTGACTTTGTAAACCTGATGTGTCTATTAGTTGTAATTTTCTTTAAATAGCCTCCCATTTAATTTTCTCTCTTCTGCATGAACAGTAATTCAGTGACAACTTTTTCAATCCACACAGGTATACTTAGGCACAGTGAAAAATGAAGCTGCCTTTGGCTTTTGTCTAGTGCAGAGAACTGATTTCTGAATTTATTTGTTCATTAATAAGTCCTTTCACACCAGGAAAATCATGCAGGGGGTTTGTACAGAAATCTTTTTTTTTTTTTTCTTGCAAAAGAGCTAAGTTGAGCACAACTATGGAAGACTAGATAAATGAACTGAATTCAGTAGCTACATGAAACACTTGGTAAAGTAAATCAACACAGTGGGAGTCCCCTCTTCTCAATGAATCCCAAACTTACTTGAACATTTTTCTTTTCATCCATCAACACTTTATCAAATATATTTTTCAGTGTTACTCTCTGTCAATAGTAGAAAGCCTATCTCCTGTGAAGTGTGTTTATTTTCATACTACTCTTTGTGTTCTGTACTCTGACTCAAGAGAAGCTTGGAGAGAAGTGAAGCAGAGGCACATTAAAAATTTTTGGGGAGTCAGTGTTGGGTGCAGAGTAGGGATAAAATGAGAAACTTTAGACTAAGAGTAAAGAAACCCACATTTTCCCTGGTTTCTATGATTCACTTAGTCATTTTTTTATTCATTCTTTCATTTTGTGAGTTAGTCAGTCAGTCAACACAGATTTATTTGGTGCCTATTACATGTCAGAAACTCTTTAAGGCAAAAGATGCATAGATTTAAAAAAAGGCAGCACTGGTTACTGCCCTGGAATCTCGAAGTTAGCCTTTGCTGCTAACTGTTTGGATGTCATTGAAAAAAATCAATTAATCTCTCTAGGCTTCAGTTTCCTCATATATAAATGAGAAAGTTCATTGGATGACCTACTTTCTGTGGCTCCAGGTCTTGATTAGGTATTACACCCTAGAATGACCAACTCATTTCTAGAATTTGATTTTTTTAAGTCAATCAACAGACCCTCACTCTCAGCCCCTGCACTTCTAAAGAGAATTTAAAATTTCTGTTAATGACGTATTAAACTCATAATAGGGATATCTTTCCCATATTTAAATTCCACATTTTTCTTATTTTATTTTTTCAGTGGTTGCTTTTCATTTTTTGTTTAAGGCTTGAGAGTAGAAGTAGCCTTAAATTCTTTATAAAAAGTTATGTCATTTCAATTGTACCCATAATAAAAACAGCGAACATTTTTTGAGCACCTATTCTATACTATGTCTGGGGATCCAAATTTATAACCATTGTTTCATTTAATCCTAGAAAGAAAGTATTGTACTCAGGTCATTTAATAAGCAAGAGATGAAGTCAATATTCAAACCCAGTACTCTAAACATAGACCCAGTACTTTTTAAACATTGTTGTAGAATCAGGTGAGAAAAGATACCCAGAGAAGGTGGTGACATTTTAGGAGCAAGTGACCAACCATTATGGTTTGCCCTGGTCTGTGCCCTATTAGCATTGGCAGTCTTGCATTCTGGGAAAAACCTCAGTTCTAAGCAAACTTGAGAAAAAGGACCCTTAATTATTTAGGATGGTAATAACTGAACACTTTGTAAAGTGTCCATCCTACGAGGCTTAGAAAAAGCTTTAATGACCACTTTACAAAAGTGTGTTTGGCATTGATGTATCTTGACATAAAATTGTTTCTTTTAGGAATAAAAATGTATAAGTCACTCATAGTTTCATTTAAAGACATACTTTTTTTGTAACAGCAAAATCTCAGGAGTTAGTAAAATAGTAAAAGCAACAAAATTTGCCTACACTGACCCTCCATTTCAGTCTTTAAAAAGAAATCTTAGAAGAATTTTTAAAGAAAAAAATTTTTTTTACATAATAATGTAAGAACACTGGCAGTTTCTTATTAAAAATATTAAAAATGTAAATTTATTCAAAGGAAATTAAATAAGAAATAATACTTCAAGAAAGAGAACAAATTTCAAAGAGAGAACTTTAAATTATGGCTCTATTTGTATAATGCTGAATATCTAGATAGCATTTGAAAATTTTTGCCAAATATTTAAGTGAATTATTAGAATTATAAAGTTATGCTTTTGAAAGTTGCTTTGAAGTTATCAGTTTTATGATAATGTTTGGCATTTTTAAGTCTTAATCTTTGGTTTAGAAATGGGTTTTTAATGATTGCTGTTGAGGACATTATTGACCTCCTGGTCGTTAGATCAGTGCTGGTCTTACTGGACTACAAGTTGTGTTTTTTATAGTTGATCTCTCTGTATTGAAACATGGTCTTCCCAGTTTCTAAGACATTTCACTTTCCTGGTTACCCTCTCATCTCAAAGCTGCACTTTCTTTCTCCCTTGCCTCCTCTTTTGCATCTACACAATGCCAAACACTAACATGCCCCAGAGCTTAGCCATTTGGATTTCCTTTTTTTTTTTTTTTTTTATTTATACCAACTCTTTTGATCTTCAGTCTCTTATTTTTATAAATCATCTCTGTGCTGAAGACTCCCATATTTCTCCCAGCCTAAACTTCTTCTCTGATCCCCATTTTGCGTATCCCACTGCTGGTCAATATCTCCACTTGGATGTCTTAAAACATTCTTTAATCTACTATGTCCAAAACCAAGCTCAGATTTCTGCCCCCAATCTTGCTCCTCCAGTAGGGCTGTCTTCTACAACCCCAGGAATGGCAACTCCAATTTCTGTAGTTCCTCAGGCCAACTTCCTTTTAGTCATCCTTAACTTCTTTCTAACTCCTGCATCTACATCACCTCTGCTAACAAAATCTTATCAGCTTAACTTTGCCCTGTAACTTCTTATGTCAACTTCCCCCACTATCACCCTAGTAACAAATTACCAATATCTCTTGCTTGAATTATGGTAATAGCTTCCTAATTTGTCTCCCTGCTTGCTCCTGATCACAGCAATCATAATAATTCTTTAAATAAACATGGTATCATGTCACTTCCATGCTCAAAATCTTTCTTATAATACTCAGAGTAAAAGCCAAGATTATCCCAGTAGCCTCTAATTAGATACAATCTGAATTCCCCCCATTCTTATCATCCCTGTTTTTATCTCCTAGGAACTCTTGCCTTAGCTCTCCTCCCTTAAAGATTTTGCATTTGTTATTCTTTGGGCTTGGACTGATCTAGACAGCTTAGCTACTTCTTCTCTTATTTTTTTTAGTCTTCCACTTTAAAGTCATATTCTCAGTGAGGTCTTTCCAGAAAAACAATTATTTAAAATGTACTCACATACTTTCTTTCTACTAGCACTGCCAATCTACCTCTGCTGCTTTGTTTTTCTCATAGCATTGTATCTATAGTTAGTCCAAACTTGACCTTGGATCCTCATTTTTGAGAGTCAGTTCTTTTTTTAGATCCTTTTTGTAAAATATTGATTAGATTGCTTGTGGAAATCATCAACCGAGTGATTCGAGGTTAGTTGTCTTGGATTCCTCTGAACTAGTGTGAATAAAGCAGATTTGTTTAGGACCCTTTGGTGTAGGGGGAACAACAGGAATCCCACTGGTTTACCCAGCCTCTGAGAGTGCTGTATTAAAATCTTAGTTTTGACTCCATCAACGTCAGTTTTATTTGTCTGATTTTTACGTAACTGCTTTTAGATTTATACACTACTGGGAGAACTCCCTTCAGTCTCCCTTTTCTGTTGCCCCTTTGTTTTATGCTTTCAATGTTTAATTTATTTATTCCATTTCTTAATAACCATTTAAAGATTTCCACTCTGCTGGGAAGAATCCCTTGACTTGCCCCTTTATTTTCCCCATTGTCTTGGAAATTAGTCTACCTTTCTTTGCTGTTGTTTCAGCCTAATTATTCTCCTTGGAAATGGCTCTGAAGCTAGTGGTTCTACCTCAGGCATCTGCAATCTAAATCTGACCTAGTGACAGGATCTATTCCAAAACATTCCTTTGGTAGCTGCCCTAACACCAGAGGTTGTCATTCAGACCAGCCAGAATCTGACCTTGGCCTATCTCTTATTTCCATATTTTGCTTTATTTCATGCTACTTTGCATTTCCTTATGCATCTAATGAACCAGGTTTTTGAAGTTAGATCCTTCCACTGGTAAATTTTACCTCCAGTAACTGGTACCATGTCATGGAATGGGGTACCCCTATGGCTACTCAGAAATCAGACATTCTCCATTTCCTAAATGATGAGAGCTTAGTAAATTGACCCTCCTTCATCCCTGATCCTGAAGGGTCTGTTTTTAAAAATTAGGAGGTCTCTCACAGTCCCATTTTGCCAATATTATTATCACTGTGTTCAAATGTCAGAAAACACATTAGAAATGACCTTCCCAACATGTAATGTAAATATTAAATGTTTTAAAAAATATTTAATTTATTTCTAAAAAAGAAACATGGCTCCAAAGGATTATTTAAAATCTTATACTGTACCTTGAAGTTAATGTTTTATACTCATTTGACTCTGAGCATGAAGAAATGCTCACGAACTGTAAAGTTTCAAGTAACCTGAACTTGTCCTCAATCTAAAAGTAAACTTTAGTGATAAAAATAAGAGGATAGATTATTGATCAATTGAACACTAGTGTTGTATCCTAGTATCAACAGTACATCTATCATTTCTCTATTTTGGACAGTGTTAGCCTTGTTTTAGGAAGATATAATTCTCTCACCTCCACCAAGTTTAAAATATTCATATAATGTTACTTATTGTTTATCCAAGACAGAACTAAAATAGTAAAATTCACTTATCATTTAGCACTTATATTGTATCATATGTTCTTTTTCTAATTTTTACATAAAAAGAATCCAAAAGTCTTAGATTAAAACTATAAGAGAGTACAGTCTTTGGAAAAGTTAATCAAAGAGACAAATAAAGCAAATATCAAACTCGTCTTGTTTTACTTATACAAAAAGTCAAGTCTATTGATTTTATTTATTGTACCGAGTGGATATTTCAGTTGTTTAGGTACTTTCAAAGAACAATTTAGAGGAAACAGTAAGTGTAAAAACCTTTCATACTAGAAATAAAAATTAAAAGCCAAAATCTCTGTACATAAAGTGAGAAAGTGTCCATTTCTTTCTTTTCTTCCACAATTTTAGGAGGTTCTATGGTAAGGGATCTCAAAGTGTGCTTCTTGGACAAGGACAAGCAGAAATGCAAATTCTCAGTTCTACCTCAAACCCACTGGTGCAGAAACTCCCATCTGGGGCCAGCATTCAGTCGTAATAAACTCTGGGTGATTCTGAGGTTATTAAAGTTGGCTAGCCACTGGTTCAAAGTGGTCAATTGATCAGAATGTTCACAAAGACAGCATGTGCTTTTTTTCTTGAAGTACTTCTCTAGGAGATCCGTCCCTCCTTCTCAGTTTTTGGCATTTCCTACAGTGTAGGTATAGATCCAGTCCCTTTGTTATGAATTCCTGTTAAAGTCACATTCTGACAGCCTGGATAGCCAGTGTGGGGACACTGTGTATGTACAGATTTAGTCTGAAGGGGAAATTGCCAAAGGGCTTATAGAAAATCTTCTGTAAATGAGCAGTACAGAGAAAGCAAATATAATAACTACTGAGGAAGTAAGTCTCCATCATGGAAGCTCAGCCAAGTAGTAGAATGACCCCAAGTTCAGCATGATGAGCCCAGTTAAGGTGAAGAAAAAATCTTAGCAGCACAAGTAGTCATGTCAGCTCCGTGAAAGCTGGAATGTCTGTCTTGTTGAACTTTCTATCCCCAGTGCCTAGCACAGAGTCTGGTACATAATATGTACTGAGCGAACAGTTGTAAACTCTGGGAAAAAGAACAAACTCAGGATAAAAAAAAAAAAAAAAGATACAGAAAAAAATTAAAAGTACATACAGGAAGGAGAGAATATAAGAATAGATATGTTAAGTCTACATGTAATAAAACTCCCTACCAGGATTAGTAATACAATAACAATTAGCAGACATTAAGAAATGCTGGGATTCTGTTCTCTATACCCACATACAAGAAATTAAATGACGACAATTAAGTTTAAAACATTTAGTCACTGGGTTACAGGTTCCTGGACAGACAACATTTGCCTTCTCTCTGTATAAGAAAAAGATATGTCTTTAGTGTTCATGCAAATTGTACATTATATTTATATTAAGTTGTAATGTTTGTTTATTAAGTAAGTTTAATGCAAGGTTGGTGACAACAATATAATTAAGTGAATCTTGAACAAATCCTTTTTGTTTTGTTTTGTTTTGTTTTGTTTTGTTTCAAGCCCAGATTAGGAAGATATTAATTATGAAGGATATCAGGAAACTTGACTGGCTAAGATAAATTTTCTTTCAATGCGTATATTAGGTTGAACCACAAGAAATTTCTGTTTTTATAAGTTCAAAGTGATTAATTCTTGGCAATTTCATATAGTTCCACCTAATAAAATGTATTTTTTGGCAACCACTAACTTTTTAAAATTATGCAAGTTTAAAAAAAATATAAAGAATAACATAACACCATAATACTATTATATGCACCACACTAATCTTTAAAAAATTCGGCATTTTGTCAGCATTTCCACATATGATTGCAGATAACAGGGAGCATAAAAGGAGTGGTGGGAGGATATGGTGGGGCATTAGGGGTGTTCCATTTCAAAACACTACATATGTGGTGGCTCCCCCTGGAGTACGCTCTAGGCAGATTTATACTTGTAAAGTTTGTAACAATCCATTTTGAAAGAAAAATAAAACTTACACAGTTGAAACTTTTCCTTTTATTTTTCATTATTCCTATACCCCCCAAGTGGAAAATGTGTCTAAAGTTGATGTATATCTTTCCTATTAGTATTTTACACATTTAAAAAAATACTTCCTTTAAAAGAGGAGTCTTGCTCAACAGTTTATTAATAGTCTTTATAACTCTTATCAAATTATCATCATTAACACATTATACCCCACCCAGTTTAAAAGAAAATTTAAGAGAAAAGTGTCTAGGTCAAATTTTTCCAAGCGTGGTTTCTGGTGCATAATTTAAGTAACTAGTTCAAAATGTAGATTCCTAGACTCCACTACCCCCTCACTCTAAGAAAATAATGCCGGAGAAGTTTTGCAAGTGATTCTCATACTCACTGAAGTTTAGGAACCCATGATTTGAGAAGAAATAAATAGCCAAGTGCATGCAAGCTATTTAATTTTATACCTAAAACTAAAAACTTCTGTTATGTCCTGAATATGTAACAAGTATATTTATAATGGTAGTAACAGCTTAAATAGGTGAATAATTTTATTCTCTTTTTTTCTCCACAAGAAAATTTAATATGTCATTGATCTAAATATATGTCATTATTTTATGTGCCACTAAAAAAAAATAAAAAATAAAAAACAAAAAATCTATCAATCAAATCATGGCAAATTGATCTTATCACGTAAAATTTTTATATTTATTGAAAGAGTTGTTCTAGAGAGCCCAACATAGAAAATATGTAACTTGTTCTTCTGATCTTGAAACCTTTAGCAGTTTTACTATTGAGAGCATAATTTTGAGGCATGTTAAGAATATCCTGTGGGATAAGACTTCAGTTTCATATCTGTACCAGTTCAGTCACTTGCCATAAGTTATGCATGTTTTGATCAAAGTTAACAGTTTCTCACAAATAGATAAATGACAACCTAATGACAGTCCTGTATGATACCTGAATCTCATGACTTAGTGATTTCAGATTTTCAGGGTTTTGAGATTTCTTTTAGTTGTTCAAGAAAATTGCCATTTTTTTTTTTTTTTTTTTCTGTATTTGGTTGTAATCGTGGTATGTGCTACTGGGTAGTTTTCTTGTAAAGTAGCCTATATCCTCCACTACTCCTTATATATGTATCCCTTACAGTGTGATATTGCAGCTCCTGCTGTCAAGGAAATGGTCTACTTCTCCAACCCTTGTACCTGCTTTGGCCTTGTCACTTGCTTGGGCTAACAGAAAGTGATAGAAGTGACACTGTACCAATCGGGGCCTAGTCCTCAAGAACACTCGCACATTTCTTCTTCTTCTCTTTGGATATCTGCTACTACCATGTGAACAAGCTCTGCCTAGCCTTCTGGAAGATTTGAGACTATGTGGACCAGAGCATTCCTCCAATAACAAATATGTGCTTCACATTTATGCCCTGCTTGTTTTGTTTCTAAGCATTTCTGGGTAAAAGTAAGATTTTATTTTAAAGCAGAAGCAGAGTGTAATCTTTTTGAAGTTAATATAAAATGGCAATTAAATTCAATACAGTAACTATCAATAGTACACATAATTCAAAGTGGTGACAATATGAACAGCTATGACAAGTTGGTACATGCATGGCAATGAATATGTTGTTGCCGTCCCCTGTCTGAGAGTGATTCCAAGATGCTTCATATTTCAGAGATAGAAAAATAGAAGCAAAACATTCACACTAGGTAAATCTGCATATAAAGAATTAAAACAAATAAAAAAACTTTGGTATCTGGTTTCAAATTGCTGAAGGCACTAGATTTAATGGAAGTTTTTCTTTCACAAGAATTCAGTAGCTAAGAACTGAACAATAACCTTGATCTTGACTAGAAAATTTAAGTATAAAGAGTTTCAGAAAAATAAACCAAAAGATAATTGATTTGAAATAGACTAGATTTGAAAGGTGGACACAGGTAACCAGCCTGAGGAAAGCAGATCTTTGCTCATTTACCACCTCCCTGGAAAGAGCATCAATGACTATTTCACCCGAATAGTAACCCCTGTTACTCTCTATCCTCTTAGTCTTTATAGCACTCACTATCACCTGAAAATCTGCTATGCATGCAGGTTTGTTGTTTCTAACCCACTAACTGTGTTTACTGCTGTATCTCTGGAACCTAGGAAAGTATTTGATATATAGTAAGTACTCAATAAGTTTTGCTTAAGTAATAAATGAATTAATGCGTGCAGACTATTGATAAGCTATGTAGCTCACATTCATGTATTTATTTTATACATATATTTGTCTCATTGCTTATAGTAAAATAATTATGTTTGTATCTTAAAAACCTTAAATGGGACTTTGTAACTGTTGGGATAACTCACAATGAAGAATGAAGATGGAGTGAGGATCGGGGGAGGGTGATGTGGGGAGTGGTGATGTGTGTTTGGGGTGTGTGTGTGTGTGTGTGTGTGTGTGTGTGTGTGAGAGAGAGAGAGAGAGAGAGAGAGAGAGAGAGAGAGAGAGAGAGAGAGAGAGATAGAGAGATTGATAGGCACATTCCTAAAGTGAATACTATTGAAATGCTTTCAATATGCTGAGAGATGTATTAAAGACAAAAGTCTTGTAAGTACATTGCCACACTAGGCTTCAAGGAGATGATGGCTTTTGATCTATGTCTTGAAGATGAGGTAATATTTAAAGAGAAAAATTTTCAGCTCAAGTTATGTTTAAAAGCAAAGATAGAACTGTGGAAAGGCATCAGGCACGTTCTAATATGCTGAGGAGACTGATTTTTTGACATGCAAGATAATAGAAACTGTTTGAAAATTGAAAAATGGAGATATAGATTTGGAGCCAAAACTATAGATGCCTTTGGAATGAGTTTAGGCTTTATTTGAAAGAAATGGCCAACTTGAAAGCTTTTGGTTATGAAAGTGACACTTCAGAGCAGCATACTAGCTGTATAGACAGATGGATGTCTCTCCAGCTCACTATGTTTCCACTACCTATACTATTTATTTATACAAAGCATGACAATAAGGCTGAGACCTGTGGTAACAAAGATAGCAGACCTGTGTGTGTATTCTGTGATCTGGTTCTTTTTTCACTTTGTCCAGGCAAAAACTAGCACCTCTGGCAAGGCCTAGAGGCAAATATGAAAACCAGGTTTTCCCTTTTATCAATTGTCATGTCTACTAATATAATTGTTGATAGGATAAAACAAACATTTAAAAGTAGTTTTTAAGAAACTGGAGCACTAGAAAACTGGTTGTGATTTATATTCAGATGAGGATTGGTCCTTAAAATGTAAATACTGCTACTAATATTTCAGTTTTTAAAAGAATTTTAGCTTTATTGAGGTCCAATTGACAAAAAATTGTAAGATATTTAAATTGTACAACATGATGATTTGATATATGTATATATATATATATATTCTAGTTAATTAAAAAATCTATCACCTCACTAATTTATCTTTTCTCATGTTTGAGAATATTAAAGTCCTAACTCTCTTAGCATTTAAATTATGCAATACAGTATTAACAACTATAATCACTGTGTTTTACATTAGATCCTCAGATCTTATTTATCTTATATCTGGAATTCTATGCCCTTTTATCAACTCCTTATTTTCCCCACCTCTCCTAGCCAGCCTCTGGCAACCACTACTCTATTCTGTTTCTATAGGTTTGACTTTTTTTTTTTAGGTTTTCTCCATCTAAGTGAAGTATTTATCTTTCTGTGCCTGACTTATTTCACTTAGCATAATGCCCTCAAGGTCCATCCACATTGTCCTAAAGGACAAGATTTCTTTCTTTCTCATGGGTAAATAATACCCCATCCCATCCCATCCCATCTCATCTCATCCTTTCCCTTCCCTTCCCATCCCATCCCACCCCATCCCATCCCATCCCATCCCATCCCATCCCATCCCATCCCATCCCATTCCATCCCATCCCATTCCACCACATCTTTATCTATTTATCCATGATGAACACTTAGGTCGTGAACATGAGAGTGCAGATATCTCTTTGAGATCCTGTTTTCATTTCCATTGAATATACACTCAGAAGTGGGATTACTGGATTATATGGTAATTCTTTTTTAAATTTTTTGGAGGAAACTCCATACAATTTTCTATAGTGGTTCCATCAGGTTACACCAACAGTGCACAAGGGTTCCATTTTTTCAAATCCTTGCTAATACTCTCCTCCCCTCCCTTTCCCTTCCTTTTAGGTAATAGCAATTCTGACAGGTGAGATGACATCTCATTGTAGTTTTGATATATTTCTCTGATTCTTAGTGATGTTAAGCCTTTGCTAATAAATCTATTACAGTTAATAAATTCATGGTAACATTTCTGGGTCCTCTTTTCTGAAAATAATGCTTTGCTGTATATATAATTCTAGATTAAAAGCTGTTTTCTCTTAGAATTTTAAACTTTGTTTCCTTGTCTTCATGTATTCAGTGTTGTTAATGGCAGCTTTGTGGTTCATGTAATTGTAAATTTTTATGTAGTCTTTTATTTCCCCATTCTCTCTGGAAGTTTTTTTGTTATTTTGCCTTCATGCTTGTTTAGTGTTTGAGAGTAGGTTTTAGTTTTTGCTATTATTTTTCTTATTTTGTTCCTAGAATGCAGGCACTTTTAGTTTTACAAATTTTATCTTTCTTTATTTCTAGGGAATTGTCTTCCGGGTTTTGTTTTTGAACATTGCTTTTCTCATCTTTATTTTCTCATCCTATAAATCCTATCAAATGGATATTGGAACTTTTATTTTAAGGCAGACATCATAAAGTGGTTACTAAGAAGCTAACCACAGCTTGCATAGTATATCTAACCTGCATAATGTTCTGAAAATAAATAATTCAGATATTTTAAACTAGTACATTTTACAGATTTTTGGCATTTTTGGAAAATTGGAAAATCTGGCAAACTGAATATGCATTCCTGAATGAAAGTAATTGGCAAGTAGTAACAGGCTCCACTCTTAGGTAGGTTGTACATGTTCCAGAGTGTTTCTGTTATTTCTGCTTCCCAGTGTTCTTCTGACCTTAAGCTCAACTATTAGTTTCTATGCATCATCATGCTAGGTCCCTCCCCCATTTTTAAACTGGAGAGATAGTCTCTTTGTGTATATGTTTCAGAGTAGGCACATGAAAGTTCAATTTGTTTCAAAAAAATTAAAGATTATTTTTAGTGGAAGTAAATAATTTGTCTACATTTATAGTGTTAGTAAATTGTCTGTTGAATAAATGAAGTGAAAAGTGCCACTATATATACACATATGTATGAATTTTATATATATATATATATATATATATATATATGAATTATCACTGGTGACAGACGTATAGCAATTTTCATGATGAAAAACTTAGTTGACTGAAATATGGACTAAAATTTCCAGAGGCTTAATTTTTTAATATAAATGCATATAAAGTAAATGATGTAGCTGTGATAAAGTAATGTGAATTAGGTTAAAAAATTGCCCATGTGGCATATTTATTATAGATGGTAGTTTTATAAAAGAGTATCTTTTGGAGGCAGTAGAGATTATATGTCTGAATAGAAACGAGCGCTGAAAATGTAAGTCAAACTTGAGAAAGAGCTGAGAATTTACAATCTATGTTGGAAGAAAAATATTTATGGTATTGTTTCTTATAGCTGATGATAACACAACTGTAAATAATGCCAGCTGTTTAGATGTACATTATTTATCATCGGTAAAAAAGAATTATATGGCAATAATATTTGGATATGGTATTTGTAACAATGACAGAATTACTTAATTCTTATGGTTGAGAAAAATGTAATGCAGACTGATCATCAAAATTGGTGTGTTTGTAGATGATGCCTAAGTGATGATCTATGCTAGATTTTTAAATAAACTTATATAGAGAGCAATAACATTTTACAGAGATTAAAAATTGTCTTTATGTTCCATTATTCGGAAATAATTTTGTCAAAAATAGTTAAAAATAGAACATATATTAAACTTAAACTCTTTTTAAAATTTTAAAAGTATTTCCATTTTGCCATGGTCTTTATGTTTCACAATTTGTGCCATTCCTACACACATAAACTCCTGGGGCCTTACCTCCTAATGTTTTTCCCCTTGCTTAACCACTTTAGACACTTTAGGGGACAATTCCTACCTCTGCCTTAGAATATTGGCATCTGCTCTTCCCTCTGCCTGCAAAATTCTGCCACAAACAGCTATGGGTGGTTTCTTACCTCATTTGGGTATTTCTCAGTGTGCCTGGCCAGTATATTTAACACAGCACATCCCACCTTCTGCAACCTGCCAACACACATGTCAAATTGCTATTCCGTTTCTCTCTGCACATCCACACATTCTTATTGTCTATATTTTTCATTTCTATTCCACCTCTTCCCCCAGAAAAAAACACTTACTCCCACATATATGCGAAGGAAGTAAACTCCACAAGACAGGGTATATTGCTTTCTAATTTTGTTTTTGTTTTGTTTAGTTTTTGATTTTTGTTTTTCATTCTCAGAGGTTAGAAAAGTGGAATATAAAAGGTGCTTAATAATTATTTGTTGGGTGACTAAATAAACTAAGTTAATTGGATATTTTTTAAGATTTTAAACCTTAGCCAACTTGAGAGTTTGCTTAATTGACTGGATACACGATATTATAGTCTGAAAGTTATTTCGCTTGGCAAAGTTATGGAGGCAAAGCCATTTTTAAACTACTGAAAGATGTCAACCAGAGCAAAATCATCACCTCAGCTCACCAGCAAATGTTGAATTATGCAACTAATCTTAACACACATTGTTAAATATTCTTCCAAATAAAATTTTCTCAGCAAGCATGTACACATATATTTGCATAAGTGTATAAGTTGATTTGTTTGTTCCCAACAAATGTATCTATTTGGAAAACTCATTTGGCTCCTTTTCTATGTTGACATTTATTTCTCAAATGAACGTGACTTCCTGCATTCTTTTACAAAAATTGGACTATTTGTGAATATTGAATTCCAAACTGAATCTCTGACTTAAATCATTATGAATGAAACTATCACTATTGGGTTTGCTTTAATTATAACTGGTAGTGTCAGTAAAAACTTAAGAATAAAAGTTATTGAATTGCAGTGCAATATGGTAGTATAAACCAAATATAACATCAGAATATTAGAATTATGGAAATATTTGAGAATTACTTTAAGGTGTTATAAAAATTCCATTCATATTTTCAATGATGAATGAAATAAAATATTGTTCTTTGGTAAGGAGTCAAGCCTCAATTCTTTATTGCATATTTATTCTCCAAAAAATAAAACTCATTATTGACATTTTGAGGCAGAGAGAAAAGGTCTAGTTCTTCTGTTTATATAAAGGAGTAAAACAGTACAACAAATATAATATTTAAATACTTTATTATTTTTAATCTTTATGTTTTAACTTATAATAATACCCAATTTCATACATGCTTATATTTTGAAACATACTTATATGTAAAATAACCCAGGCTTTAAAATTTACTTTATTACTTCCTTTTAGAGCTACATGCATTTGAGCTCGGTTTTCTTATGATGTTATGGAAAATGTGCATAGTACTGAGCCTTCCAATATTATATAAAGTGGAAGACTTTGTCCAGAAGGCACAATGCCTCGTCTAGCTTTTCTAGTTCTTTCCAAAAAGATTCTATGATTTCATAGGAGAAACATTTTTCAGAATTTTTTTTTCTTTCTTTTTTTCTTTGTTCCTGAATGGTTAAAAGACTGACATTCTTTGCAAAGGTGTGAAAGTCGGATTGTGTACCAAGTTTTCTATATATAGACTTTAAGTAGAATTACCTTTTATCAGCCATTCCTTATACCTGAGATTTTGAAGAGATAATCAGATCTTTCTTTAGCTATGGAATGCCTTATTCACATCCTCAATGTGAGAGCCTAAACTTTTAATCTGTTCACATTTATTATAACTATTGTACTTTCATTTTTGTCTTTTTTATTTATGCTTTTATTTATGCTTTTTATTTTCTGCAAATATTTTCTTGCTCTTCATGATACCGTTCTTCGCCTTCCTTTTTTTCCCCTTGTTATCGCTTTCAAGTTTTGTTAACCTGTTTTAAATCTAGTTATATGATTTACATCTAGTTTTTACATGCTTTTACTTTTAAATTTTTTAATCAGCTGATTTTGGGATATTTTGTAAGATGAGATTAAACTCGATATATTTGTTTAAATTAATCAATTTTTAAGTAACGTTTAACAAATAATGTGTTACTTAACATAAACTTGTGATTTCTTTATAAACCTTATATTAAACTTTAGCATATATATTTATTTTCTATTATTTATGATTTTTAGCCTGAATGTTTATTCTTATGCAAAATATTGCTACATTTTCAAAATATATTAAATATCTTTCAAGAGTATTTTATTATCTTACTTTTAAAATACTTTCAAAGCTATTTTTATGTATTTATTTTTTCTTGTGGATTTCAAATTACTTGACCAATTCCAGAATATTCCATTTGAGATTTTATTAGTAATTTTCTTAAATTCATATATTAAGTTAGGAAAAAATAGTGTTATAAAATTTATATTTTATTTTAGAAATATTGCCTTTTTATCTCATAATTAAAAGTTCTTAGCTTTCTATAAGCAAATGTTATATATTTGTGATTATTTTTGTTCCATATAAAAATTATATACACACATACATACATTATTCTTGAAATTTAAAAATTTTATCAAGATATATTTACATTTTAATTTTCACCTATTTTGTATATTATGAACTAGTAAGCTGAATATTTTTTTTCTTTTAGTCATGGTAAGTTTTCTTTTTTATAATTTTACTTATTGGTTTAACTAAATTTATTAAAATTATATTTTCATCTTGAATCCTTGAAGAGGAAAAACTCTCTTTTCTCCATGCCTATTGTATTTTTTATCATTGGTATATCTGTGTCCATTTATTTTTCTTTCTCTGAAATCTGGAAGAATTTTTGAAGTTGATCTTTGTATCATATATTAACAAGTTAACTTTCTGAGTCATTTTTGTTCTTTAAATTCTTTTTACAGTTGATTTAAATTAATCTCTTGCATTTTTCTGTTCTTAAAATGATTTTTTAACTTGCTTTTTTATCTCAGGCTTCATCTTTGCTAATTTTCTTAATCTGAGCTACTTCTCTTTTTGATATTTTAATATTGTTTCATATAGGCATTTACATCTGATTATTTTTGAAGACATGAAGCAGATATTTTTGAAATCTTAATATATTTTCTGTTAAATTATTTTTAAGAGATTTATTCTCTTCTGAAATAATAATGCTATTTTTTTCTTTTTCATTGAACTAGTTTCCACCCTAGTTTAATTATTTATATATGAAAGAAGATAACTTTTTTTTGGTCAAGCATTTGCTAAAAATAAGGTGCTTTGATTGTCTTTAGAGCCCTCTTCAAGTGCTTGGTGCTAACAGATTCTCAAATCTAAAAGTGAGTTGATATGTACAGTGTGTAGTCCAATTTCTGGTATCGACCAGCTTTGATCTTACATTGTTTATGCTGAAGCTGTGATTTTTTTCCTTACCTTTCTCCTCCTCCTTCTCCTCCTCTTCCTTTCTTACTGTGTGTGTGTGTGTGTGTGTGTGTGTGTGTGTGTGTGTGTGTACTTCAGAGAATTGATTTTCAAAAAAGACAAGTAAAGTGTTTTTAGATTTTCTCCAGGTTTGGACCCAGGTTAAAGCAAGTGAGGCATTTTGTGTTCAGAGCAATGCCTAAAGGGGTAACAAAAAAAATTTAGTAATTAAAACAAATAACAATTATATATAAAATATTGCATATTTTATTTTATATCAATTTAATTTATTGGACTAATATCAGTTAAAAACATTATATAAACATCATCTGTCTATTGCATTGTGTGCTCACTATCTGTTATCTTTTCTCCTTCCATCACCATGTATTTGACCTCTTTTACTTTCTTCATCTTCCCCCAATCCATTCCCTTTTGGTTACCATACTTCTATTGTCTGTATCTGAGTTTATTCATTTGTTTTGTTTGTTCAGTTGTTGTTCTGTTTTATATCACATGTATGAGTGAAATCATATGGTTCTTGTCCTTTTCCATCTTACTTGTTTTGCTTAGATACTCTCAAGATCCATCCATGTTGTCACAAATGGCACTGTTTCATCTTTTCTTATGGCAGGGTAGAATTCCATTGTATTTATGTGCCACCCTTCTTTATCCGTCTAAGAACATTTAGGTTGTTTCCATGTCTTGGCTATCACGGATAATGCTGCAATGAACATAAGTGTACGTATATCTTTACAAATAAATATCTTCAAATTTTTCAGGTCGATACCCAGAAGAAGGATTACTGGGTCATACTGTAGGTCCATTCTTAATTTTTGGGGGAACCTCTATTTGTTTTCCATAGTGACTGTACCAATTTACATTCCTACCAGCAGTGTATGAGGGTTCTTTTTTATCTAAATTCTCTCCAGCACTTGTTATTGCTTGTCTTATTAATAATAGGTATGAGATGGTATCTCATGGTATTGATTTGCACTTCCTTTATAGCTAGAGAAGTTGATATTTAAAGAATTATTAAAAAAAATTAAATTATGAAGCAATAGTCCATGGATTGTCCCTGTTCTGATAAATAGAGTTTTATTACAACAAGGGTTGAAATTAGGGTAATTTGAGTAAGACAGAGTCATGCAAATGCAGGGTTCCATTCTGACTTTATTTAAAATTTTGATATTGTTTTCATCATTGATTTTTGTATTTAAAAATGTAAAATATTTTATATTTTGATGCCTGAGCTTTTTTGGTGACCCTTTAAATATTGTGCTTGAGGACAGTGCTTACATGTTTTACCTTAGTCCTAGTCCTGAGCTGGAGATTTTATTCAGTAATACGTGTATCTGGGTTCTACCTTGAACCTATTGCTTTTAGATAATGGTGTCCAGAGGAGCCTATCACATTCTCCCATTCCTCTCTTCAGCCTTACTCCTCTTCCCTTCCCCACTAAGAACTGCAGAATAATTTTCATCTTAGAAAATAAAAGTGTGGTTTTTCTACAGAAACTACATCTAAGATTTTAACAATTTCTTCTCACGAGCTATAGATCCTTTCTGTGAACATCACCATATGCTTTCCTAATATCTTTCTATTTCTGCCTAATGTACCCGAAAGTATCTAAATGGGTGGGTCAAAGAAAAACTGACAATGTGGATATGTGTCTTAGTCTGCTCTGGCTGTCTAAACAAAATAACTTAGACCGAATGGCTTAAATAACAGACATCTATTTCTCATCTCATAGTTCTGGAGGCTGGAAAGTTGAAAATCAAGGTATTAGCTGATTTGGTTTCTGCAGGACCCTCTTCCTGGCTTGTAGATGGCTGTGTTCTCACTGCTCCCTCAGATGATGGAGAGTGGGAGCTCTGATGTCTCTCTTTCTATAAGGGTACTAATCCCATCATGAAGGCTCTACCCTCGTGATGTCATCTAAACCCAATTATCTCTCAAAGTGTCATCTTCAAACACCATCACATTGGGGTGCTTCAACCAATGAATTTTTGTAAGACACAGTTCAGTCTGTAGCTGTATATGACTCTGATAACTTCAGAATGTGAGTCTCCTGAATTGGGGAGCAAAGTGTAGTATAGTGATGATTGTGGAAGAAACCATCTTCTTTTTCCTGTGGACCTTTAAGATATATGTAGATAGTCTTAGTTTTTTACTATCTCCTGATCATTTCTCTGCTTTGTATTATTGGAAGACTCTGCAATCTGGCTTCTTTCCTTAATCTACCTTTATTAGTACTAGGATTAGTTAAATTTACTTCTTTGGAAAAAGAAGGTTGGCTGCTATTCTCACTCAAATATGCTACTGCAAAGTGTTTGATTTTTTCTTTTTTTAATCTCTAGAGAAAATACAACAGAAACTGTAAACTTGTTGCCACCTTGACTTGGAAAGATAGTTCTTATTTAATTGCATTACTTCTTATAACTACTCATTTACATACTTTCTTTCCCTTTTAATGACACATGTAGAATAATTTGTTTCTAATATTTTGACTATATATATCTCAAATTTCAGTTTTAATTACATAATGGATTTCTTCTCAATTTCTTCACAGTGACTGATTCGAGAATCTTAGAATATCACCCAATTCTAACAGTCCCTTATCATTTTCTTCTTGCCGTATGTTACTGTTGTTGCTAAAGGCAATTTGGATTATAATATATTTTTTTCACTTGTAAAATCAAAAAACAATTCCAATGAAGACTAAATATCTGGTCTCTAGTCTGAATTCCACATGTTTCCAGATGTGTTATCTAGCACAACCCATTGAACTACTTTGGCTTTCACTTTTCACACCTATATTATAGTGAGGGTGCATCACTGCTCTAGATGCTAAATAAATTTTGGTAGCGTCATAGTGAGACAACAGAATCTCCAATTCAAAATAATTTTCATATTATAACTTATAATATGCAGCCTTTTTCTTTTAAAAGACGCTTAAAGATGCATTAAAAGACCAAACTTCAAAATAGTGTAATCAAACTCAAAGGTTATGTAATTACTAAAGGAAGGAAAAACAATAATTATGGAATAGATTTCTTGAGTGAGAAAATGATTATCAGGATTTAGTTAAACTTTACTTTCTAATACAGAAAAATTAGAATAAAGCTTCATGCCACCTACAGAATTAGTCCCCCAATTAAAAAAGTCAGGGGCTCTACTAAACTGAAAAAAAAAAGGTGTCATTATCTAGTCTTTGCCTATTGGTCTATGAAGTATAATATTGTTCCTAACTACTCTCTTGAATCATGTGTTAACGACAGACAAAAACCACAACTCCCAGGAAACTACAGGCTGGAGAAAGTTGCACATTTACGGGGATGCAGTAGATTCAGGGAGCCGTGATTCTGTAAGTGAAAGGTTTTGTGAGTGGAATGCAAATACTTTCACAGCAATGCTTATTTGGAATTATAGCTTAAGCACTCTTATTTAATATAATGGGATGTACAGATTGGCTGGTTATGTTTTTTGTTTTACTTGAAATTTTAAAAATATTTCTAAAATAAAAATATATATCATTAAGATGTACAACACAATAATTTCATATACATATACATAGGGAAAAGAATACTACAGTGAAGTTAATATATATTCTCACAGTTGCCTTTTTTTTTTTTAATGAGAGCACCAAAATCTAATCACAGGGCAAATTTTCAATATTTGCTCACAAACAATAATTTAAATATTTCATTGTAATTAACTATAATAAAATATATACATGATCTATAATTAATAAAATCAGTAATTTTACATTTTTTAGAAGACACACGATTTTTGCATCATAGCCCTTCCATTTATTCATTATAACATTGATGACTATGGATTCAGTCCTTTTCAATATAATTATAAAATATGTAGAGGATGTCTTTCTACATATTTATATATATATATATATATATATATATATATATATATATATCTCCAGTATTTTTTCTCTATGAATATTTTGGCTTCTGTCAATCTAGTTTTTTGACTCTGAATTTGATTGCATCTTCAATCTGACAATGATAATGAGTACATCTAGCTTTTCATGGAAAAGTGATTTTATACTTGTACTACATTATAAATAACGTCTTTGTTGGAGAAGAGTTTTTATGACTCTTTAGGATCCAGATTTTTGTCTTGAGTTTATCTTTCACAAAACACAATCATATTTTTACATAAGTAATTTCTTCAAATATTTCAAAATTTCTTCAAATAGGTAGCATCAGGGATTATAACATGCCATTTATGATCCTCAAAACTGGTTTAGGGAGCCACATTACCTAGACGGTTTAAAGTCTTTAGTTAAATGTTCTTTAAGTGTTTCTATTCATAATGTATTTTTTTTTTAAAGAAATTTTTTACTAAATCAGAGTCAATTCAGGTTAATTTTTATGATCATTAGTATATTAGTAAAAATAATTTCAATTTTATATTTTAGAATTTCTTGAATAGCCAGAAATAAAAAGCAACACTTCGTGAATTCCAGTTGTATTGCCTTAAGTTGGATTTTTCATTAATTATTTTTACTATTTTTTATGCATGCTCTACTTTGTGTGGAATTTTAGTGGGTAAATGATATGATTTAGAGTTATTTCATCTATGTTGTAGAATTATCTGCAATCAAATTTTCTTTCTTGGTAAAATACATTAATCATATCAAGAATTTTGAGCAAAAATTTGACCAGTGGATAATTTTGCCAATATTATGTTCAATACCTAAATATCATGAAGGTTTTTCTTCCTAAAAGTCAAGTCATCTGTTATTTGCTGTAAAACTTCTTGTTATGTAAAATTTTTTCATTGAGGGATGAGACCTTTTTTACTTACAGATTATACACTAGAATTTGTCTTCATTTTTTTTTTTTAACATAAATTCCACCATAACACAACCTGTATTATTTTAAATTTTATTTTCTTTATAGGGGCACGATTACTTAAACTGAGTTTAGAGTTTTTCCCAATTTTAGAGTTTCTTTTCTTTGATTTTATAACTGAGTACCCATATCTACTTTAGCAGCATTAGAGGTAGTCTTAAAAATGTTTACTCTAGAAGAAACTAAAATAATACCTGGAAAAACATAACTACATAACTATGAAAATAAGCTTCTTTTCATTATTAAATTATTTAGCTTCCTTAAAGGTGTATAAAATGACATAATCTCTACATATTCAAATGGGATGTATTTTCCCAAATTTAGGATGTAATACTAGAATTGAGCAGCAATAAGTGGTGACATTTTCAAAAGCTCAGAAATATGAGCTGGCCCCCAATAAAGGACACCATCTGGCAATGGCTTTGTTAGAGGATTTCTTTTCTATCACATTTTCTGTCATTTTTGCATAAAAATGCCTCTCTCAGTGCCTTTCAAACACATGTTTGGAAGGTTCTTTGGGTTGCATTCAGCCCATTTAGCTGTATTATGCAGGCATTTAGCAGTAAGTTTTAGGCATTTAGGCAGGTGTATTTCTGACTTAAATACTAACAGAAAAGGTAATGTAGAGTAGGAGGAGGTCAGGGACAGGGCGGCCAGTGTGATTATCATGACGTAAGGCATGGAACACATCCCTGGAAAAAGATAAAATGCTGTTGTACTTTAGGAAATGCCTTTTTTACTCTCTTCCTTTGGCTAGCTGATTGCTTGTATGAATGTGCAATTAGATATTTCAATTCCTTCACTGCAATTTCAATTCCTTTATGGCTTTTGTAGGTTGGATTTAAGTTATAATATTTTTTGCCACGTGGGTCTGAATTCATTGCTAAGCTAACAATACATAAATGTGTTTCTTTTCCTTTCATCGTTTGACATTTTGCGCTACTCATTAAGAGAACTGATATAATGTAGAAGTCATTCATAAAAGGTAGGAGAAAATAAATTCTGCCAAAACTCTAGCAAGACTGTCACCCATTTTGAATCGAGAAAGCACTTATTTTACAGTATATGAGTATGTGATGAATATATGCAGGATTTTTCCACACCAAAATGCATTATGTGGGAGCTGTTATTTTGAAATTCAGCTGCTATAAAACTTTTCCACACTTTTCAGTTTGAACAAATATGACATGCTTTCATGGAATTCATTCTGAGAATGTTAATGGTATTTCTTTGTGACTGTTATGTGATTTCTAATGCTTTTCTGTAACAATGTAATCAGAAATCCTCTCTACTTTCCTCTCTCACAAAGTCCAATCATAAGTGCAAACAATGCATTGATCAAAAGTTGTAGAAATAAGTTTCTACATTAGTATCTAGATTAAGCTTTTATATGGGTTTCCATAATTATAACAGCTAAGGACAAACATATGCTGACAGGTACTATGGTAATTAATTAGAATCAACTGGGTCAGCAGGGTACTTAATGTCTGTAATCTGTCAGAGTCATCCTTTTTGGAAGTATGAGAAAAATATTAATTTGTAAGAGAAAGTAAAGGGTGGGTTAAAGGGAATCTGGAAGAAATATAAAGAATTTTAAAAAGGAATTTTAAGGCAACTCATTTTGCTTAGATTCATCAGTGTCAAAGAATTTCTGCTAACTACCTTCAAATGGAACTGGGCATTTGTGTACCATGATGTTATATCTTGTATTCAATGCTATGGCTTTTGTCAATCTATTACTGGCATCGAAAGGCAGGAAAATATCTATTTTATGTTATCTAAGGGGAAATATATTAGAAATAACATTTTAATATATTTTATGGGTGTATTTAAAAGAGGAAAGCAAATAATCTTAACTTTTAGCTGTGCTTTATTGAGCAGAGAAAGGGTGAAATTACTGGCATGGCAGTATACTGGGCTTACAACTAAAAAAGAAAAAAAAAAAACATTGCAGAGGTAGTAAAGGCAATATATTTAACCATCACTTTTTCTTTCTTCTCTCTGCAAGCAACTATTTAGCAGTAAAATAATGGAAATAGAATTTAAACCTTGAATGATGACTAAATGTAGAAGTCACAGGTTATGTCCAAGGGTAGTCACAGAACTAGGAATATTGTGAGGCTATATCTCAGCTCAGTGGAATGAAATAGGCTGGCAATTCGACACTGGCTGCAGTTGAAGTGTTTCTCTGTCTATGCCTACATATTTGGCATGATTGATTCCAAGGCAAATTTAAAATTTTCAAGAATTGTCATTTTTTAATACCTCTTTTTATCTCTCCAGCCCAAAACGCTCTTTTGATTTGGTTGCCTGAATTATTTATGTATAGGAGACAACTGACAAAAGATATTTAGAGCTGATATTTTGGAGTAGAGAAATAGAATGTCAATAGGGCCTCCTTTTCTGTTTTATTTATTGTTTGTTTGTTTGTTTGTTGGGGGATGTGTGTTTTACTGAGTGATTCAGAGGTAAAAATGTGAAGAATCAAAATACTTAGATTTCTACATTTCATTTGGGCATGTATATTTTTGTGTAACAAATTTTCACTAATTGTAACAAATTTAGTGGTTCAAAAGAAGACAAATTTATTATCTCCCAGTTCTGTAGGTCAGAGGTCCTTATACAGCTAGATCTTCTGCTCAGAGTCTCGAAGTTTTGGCCAAGCTATGTTCCTTGAGCTCAGGATCCTCTTCCAAGATCACATGGCTTTTGGCAGAATTTAATTCCTTGGAGTCATAGGACTGAGGTTCTCATTTTTCTTGCTGGATGTTAACTAGGGTCAGCTCCCAGCTTCTAGAATCCACATAGTTTTTAATCTGCAGCTCACTCTACAACTGGCACTTTGTTTCTTTGAGATCAGCAGGAGAAGCTCATTTATTTTAAATCTCTTCATTTTTAAGGATACCCATCTGATTAAGTCACACCTATTTAGAAAATGGCCTTTTCAATTAAAATGAAATCAAATACTTTCCTGCCTCGATTATATTTGCAAAATCCCATTACACTAACATGACATAGTCATGCCCACACTCAGTAGAGGAGATTATATGGGGATGTAAGGTAAGGAGATGTGAATCTTGGGGGCTAAGCTAGACTTTTGCCTATCACAGCATGATTTTGAGAACTCTGCTCTATAGAAATACAAGAGTTCTCCAAGCACAAAAATCTGGCATGGAAAGACTGGAGAGTAAATTATGAGTGTAGATATCTAGATATAGCAGATAATATTAAAGGAAATAAACACAGAAAAGACAGCGTTAGACCTGCAAGTGATTTGTTGGCAGTTTGACAATGAAATATATGCAATTTGTAGAAATAGACAGAAGTTTCAAGATGGCATAGTAAGCAAAAACAAACAAGCAAACAAGCAATATTTTTAAGAAAGTCTGCGTGTACATTTGTAAGATAAGAAATACTACAGCAATTCCTCCTTATACACTGTTTTGTGTCCCACGCTTTCAGTTACTTGTGGTCAAACATGGTCTAAAAATTTTAAGTGGAGAATTCAAAAAGGAAACAATTCATAAGTTTTAAATCTCATGCCTTTCTGAGGAGCGGGACGAAATCTGCTCCATCTACCTAAGATGTGAATCATCCTTCATTTCCCGTATCCATGCTGTACACATCGCCGCTTGTTATTCACTTAATAGCCATCTTGGTTTTCAGATTGACTGATGCAGTATCAGAGTACTTGTGGTCAACTAACCCGTATTTTGCTTCATTATGGACCCAAAGCACATTATGGACCCATAGCACTTTTTCTATAAGATTTTAAAACTTTAGAGTAGTGATGCTGGCAATTCAGATATACCAAAAAAGAAGCCATGTAACTGTTTTATCTCATTATCAGTTTCTGTTGTTGTTTACTACTGTTTCTGATTTATAAATTAAAATTTATTATAGGGGTGTATGTATAGAAAAAACATAGTGTATATATAGAGTTTGGCACAAACCGCAGTTTTAGGCATCCATGGGGGGGCGGTCTAGAATGTGTCCTCATGGATGAGGGGGACTACTGTGTCAACCTCAACAAGTTTATCTCTCTCATTATCTCTCTTTCCACTTGTTTAAAATAATTTATTTATTTCATACCTCCCCAAAACTGTTATTTCAAATTTGTAATTCTTTTTATATTTTTTATTTCAAAATATAATACTTTATTTGAAGAATAATTATTATAATAACCAACTTTTTTTCTTTAAATACATCATGAGGAGTTTACTACATGCTATCCTCTATTCATGTGGAAAACATTTTCATTACAGTGTTGGAAAGATTAGATATGCACACCCTAAAATGATACTGTCCTAGTTACAATTTAAATTCATACAGAGAAGATGGGAACAGAGATGTGGGCCAGTGTTAGGATAAAAGAAAGAATTGCCAAATTTAATACATTTCTAATTTTTTTCTTGGTGTATGCAGAGTGAGTTTGCATTCTCCTCATAATTATACATTCTATATTCAACAGTAAGTCACCTTGCAATTCATTATTCTCTAGTTTAAATAATTTCAATTCAATTAATTTCCCTTTTAAAGCCTATTGTCAATCTAGTTAATAGCTTTCCTTTTTTTCCTCTTTAAATTTATGTTTTTCTATAAGATTTTAAAACTTTAGAGTTTAGGCATTATTGTGTACTCTATTAGGCATGTGTAGGTTTTGTAATACATTGATAATTATGAATTGTAAATTATGTATATACTTTAATTATTAATCTAAAAATGACAAAGTAGGATGTGGACAAGAACATGACTACTTAATCTCACCTTTTCTTTTTTAAATTTCCACTGGAAATACTTTGAGGGATATAATTGAATGAAAATCTACTAGGAAGGTCATTTTACATCCAATGGAAGAAATAGCTGAGCAATTACCTTGGGATTATTCACTGCATTAGTCAGACTGTCTCAATGTTTTCAGTAGTCATCTGAGATCTCTCGAAATACCGTATTCTTGACTTCACTAGATCACTGCTGGATTACTTAATAAACACCATTGCTTTTATGTACTAAGTGATATATGGAATGTGTTCATGCAGATTCTGAAACAGAAATGTATACCAAGAAAGCAGTTTATGTAATTGGAAAATCTGGTACCACAAAATCAAACCATTCACAAATTCATTTTGTTATTAAAAAAAAAAAGCTACATTACATGGTTTTTACAGGGTGAGTTTTAAGAGTGTTTGCATGATGGATATTAGGCTCACTTAAGTACACCACTGTTATCTACATTCAGATAAAATAGTGGCAGGGACCAAAATTTGTGTTTCAAATCAAGAACAAGTCATTCTGAAGTAAAATTATATATGTATTACACCAAAAACAAGAGAATAACTATGTTTGAATGCTCATCATGGTCTGAGAAATGTATATTTGAAAATAATTGTTTTTTGGCAATATATTCGGTGTCCCCATCTAAGTTAGAGAGAGAACCCAGTGTCTAATTGTACTTTGTGTAAGCAGAGGTTGACAGACGAGCTTGGATTCTATAATACAATGAATAAAACACCTTCATGAGAGGCTTAGAGACTAGTGGAGAAGCACTGCTGCAGAATGTAAGTTTTAAAGGAAAAATACGAAGTTGTTGAATGAAAGGATTTTAATCTGGTCAGATCTGAAATAGAGGATGTGTTTTTTATGAAAGAGCCAAATTACATTTAAAATGCCTCAGCAAACTATCTTTTTTGGCAAAGTAAAAACCCTTTTAAAATGGTTTTGAAGGTGATGGTTATGTTTAAGTATAAAAAGTATTGAGTACAAGGTAAAAATTAATGGTAAAAGGAGAGTCTTATAGAGGTAGGTCCCAAGAGTTTTACTTCTCCCAAATGAGAGAAAAATATTTGTGATTATCCTCCAAACAGGCACAAGAATTGTATCTCCCTATGTCATAAAGCAACTTGAGAAATATGAAACACCTCATTTATTTTCCTGCCATATGCATTTTATAACTTTTGTATCTATAAATATTAGTGTCTTTCCTGGAGTCATCATGGACATATTTTATTTAGTCTTGATGTTGCTGATTGTCCACAAATAGTAGAAACTGTAATAATAGGCCATTTAGTAATGATACATCTTCAGTACTTATCTTTAATTCACTTAGACTCTGAATCTAACTCCTACAGACTTTGTTGACAAAAGAGCTCACAGAATGATATATCTTAGTAATGGCCAAGATGCTGAAGAGACTGTGAAATAAAATTTGCAAGTCAAATATATTTGGACAGTGTAGTGACAGCTTGAGGAACTATACTTATGAAACATTACATGGACAATGTCTCTTTAGAAATACTAATTTTTAAATTCATTGTGTTTTTATGTTTAATCTTTTAAGTTATACTTTGTGATTTTATGTCGGTACAAAGAGAACAGTGGGGAATTTTAAATTTCTAAATATTATAAACAATGACTATTATGCCATACTATGTTATATAAATGATTCTATTAACGTACAAATTTATTTAAAAATATATTTCTTTTATGTACAGAATGCTGAAAAGCTGTAAAAATAGTATGTATACAGGAATTGATTGGTTGCTAATAAAATGAGATGGGTAGAGCTATAAACTTATAATAGATAAAAGGATGGGAAGTTTTAAGTAACAATTTAGTGGATGCCAGAAAGAGTTAGATTTAAAAGTTGTTGGCTTCCTGAATTATCTGAATTTTCCTGAATTACCTGAATTTTTAGATAAGCTTTATTGTAACTTAACTGCCTTTATTGTATCTTAACTGCCTTTAGTTCATCAAGGAAAGAGCGCATAAACATGAACTTTGAAATAATAATCTTTGAATGTCATGTTAGAATTAATTTTAAATTTATTGTACTTGAAATTAACATAAAAAGTGATCCCATGTGGTTTTTATCCATTATTATTGTGGCTCTTTGTTGGCATAGTTAAGGTCTACTCTTCTACAAATAATTCAATGTGACATTTAAAAAATATACAAGGCCTTTTGTAAGAATGGTTGAGTTTAAAACTGGTGCAGGAAATAAATAATGAACCTGGAGGATTTTATATTGTCAGAAGGTAGGATAGTGGTAAAAACAAAAAGTCAACAATTATGTTGTTATGTTAAAGGTATACTCAAAAGAACTCAAAGTAATCCCAATGGCTAAAGATAGAACAATTTGAACAACAAATAAATTAAATAAGGCAGAATATTAATCCAAAGTGTAAAACAAATATCTATAAGTACGTACTGATACGAATAATTTGATTAAATAAATAAGTAAATAAATGACGGGTGAGACGCATCTCCCTTAGAGAAGAATTCAAAAAAATTTATGTAGATACTTAATTCTCAAGAAGTTAAAACATAATTCCTCCCTTCTTAAGTTTGGGCTGCACATCATGACTTCCTTCCAAAGAGTACAGTATGGAAAAGGAGGAAAAACAAAGAGTAACTTTACAATGGAGAAATCTGACAAACCTTACTTCAGCCAAGTGAATAGGGTCAATACTAACACTGATAAGTCATACTGATAGTATGTATATTAGGAGAGGAAAATGGTACTTTATTTCTGTGGTCTTTCTCACAAAACCCATAACTCCAGTCTAATTATGAGTAAAATATCATACAAATATCTATTGAGGGATATTTTACAAAATACCTGGCCAGTAATCCTCAAAACTATTAAGGTAAAAAATAAACAAAGTCCAAGAAACTGTTACAGTCAAGAGGAATCTAAGGGCATGATGACTAAATTTAAGGTAGTATCTTGGATGGAATCCTGGAAAAAGAAAAAGAACATGACGTTTATCTACCTGGTGCATTCTGGGTTTGATTTCATGGTAGATACTAGTCTTAGTTAAGATACAGTACTCTACATTTAGATAACAAAGTAACAAGGAACAAAAATTAACCAAAAGTAGACAAAGATATTATAAGTAAAGAACCTAATTTTTTATCATAATATAGATATAATAATTCTTATTAAAATACTAGCATATGAAATTCAAAAATCTAAAAAAAATGATAATGCATCATGACCAAGTAAGATTTATTCCAGGATTGCAGTGTTGGTTTAATACTTAAAATATTGATTAATGTAATTTATCTCAACGCGGACTAAAATAAAAAAATGACATGATCATTTCAATGTAGAAATGGCATTGGACAAATTTAAAAATTCATTTATAATAAAATCTCCTTATAAACATAAATAATGATATTTTTGCAACCTAATAAAATTCATCTAAGAAAAAAACCTACAGTCAACTACAGAAACTTTAGTAGGTGAATAGATAAATAAATTGATGTAAATCTAGATAATAGATTATTATTGAATGCAAAAAAAAATTGATTTCTCAAGCCATGAAAAGATACTGGAGGAAGCTCAAATGCATATTACTAAGTGAAAGAAGCCAATCCGAAAAGGTTACACACATACCATATGATTCTAAGTACTGGCATTCTGGAAAAGTCAAAACTATAGAGATAGTAAAAAAAAAAAATCACTGGTTGTCAGGGGTTTGGGCTGATAGAGGGATAAATAGGTAGAGCGCAGAGGATTTTGGAGGCAGGGAAACGATTCTGTATGATGCTGCAATTATGGGGACATGCCATTATGTATTTCTCAACATCATAGATATCAGAGAGCTAAGAGTGAACCCTAAGGTAAACTGTAGACATTGGGTGATAATAATGTGTCAATATAGATTAATCATTTGTAACACATGTACCAGTCTGGTGCAGGAGGTTGATGGTGGGGGAGGTTACATGGGTGGGGGAACAACAGGAGTCATGTGGGAATTCTCCGTACCTTCTCCTGATTTTGCTGTGACCTAAAACTTCTGTAAAAAATGAAGTGTACTAAAAAAAAATATTCAATTGACAGTTTAAAAAATAAATCAAGTAATTTGGATTTATAATACATGTAGAAATAAAATATATGTCAACAATATAAGGAATGCAAAGGATAAATGGAAATTTACCCTTATTAAAGTCTCACCATCTGTGTGCAGCAATATATTATTTCAAAGTAGGTGGTGATAGTTATAGAGGCAAGTTGTAAACCCTAAAGCATCCATCTAAAAAATAAAAGAAGCATAGGTAATAAGTCAATAGTAGAGAAAAAATAGAATACTAAAGTAGATGGTTAATCTACAAAAAATTGGTTAAAGGAAAAAAAGGATGAAAACAACAGCAGAAAACAGATGAGATGAAAAGAAAACAAATGATAAAACTGCAGACTGTGCAAACATAGTTATTACAACATTAAATATCAATGATCAGGCAAAAATGTCCTTGATATACATGAAAATATACTAACCATAAAAGAAAAAAATTATAAATTGGATTTCAGCAAAATTATTAGCTTCCATATTTCAAATGCTAGCTTAAGCTCCAGTCCATGAGAAAATATTTGCAATATATTTTTTCTTTTTTGAGTGAGGCAACCCTTGGTTGACCTCACAGATTGCAAGGACCTTGTCAATTTATAATCCCTTATTTTTATTTTATTTTATTTTTTTATGCCCACAGAACCTGGTCTTCCTAGGAGGCAGGGAAATTAGGGACAGTAATTCATTCCATCACATTATTTTTAAGAACTCAGACATTTCCAAATCGAAAATAGATAGAAAAATACTTCAGTGTTAAGTGTTATTTACGTACTTTATTAACTTTGTAAATTTGACAAAGAGCTGAAATAATAAATGACACGATAAATGGATCAGAAATAATTTATTGGTAAAATAATCATGGCATTATTTAGAACATAAAATAAAATCATAAGAGGTACAAAAATATGGTTCTTCATTTATTCTTCATGCCATTTTTATGATTCACTATTATATTCATAAATACTATACTACTTAGTTCTTTTTGACACTGGGAAATTTTTTATGAAACTGAATCTATTGCTCTAATTTTGGTGAAAGGAAAGAAACTTCATTAATCGTATTTAGTTAAAGGAAGCAGAGTATCACCACTTCTAGTTTATCTGGATTAAGTATATGTCATTGTATTTATCTCTGGAATATATACAGACTGGAATCTTTTGAAAAATGTCATATGAGGTCCACTTCCAAGGCATGTTGAGTGAGTTAGCATCAAATTTTAATATTCCACTTCCATAAACAGAAAATAATATATGAATGAGACAGCTCATTTTTTTCTTCACTGCTTCTCCCTTTTTTTCTTTATAGCAATAGAATTCTTTTTTATTTTTTTATTTTTTTATTTTTATTTTTTAGGCGAGGCAACCCTTGGTTGACCTCACAGATTGCAAAAACCTTGTCAGCTTACAATCCTTTATTTTTTTATCCTTTACGTCTACAGCACTTGGTCTTCCTAGGTGGTCTCCCATCCAAGTACTAACCAGGCCCGACCCTGCTTCCAAGATCAGACAAGATCGGGCTTGTTCAAGGTCGCATGGCCATAGACAATAAAATTCTTTAAACACGTAAATACACACATACGCATACACATATTCACATAAAGACAAATATACACAGATGGTTTTAGGATTGCATAACTTGGATTTAATTTTCCAGCTTTCTTTGCAGCTGATTGTGGCCTTGTGACTATGGAATATGAGTGGAAGTGATAAATACTAATGTCAGGCCAATGAATGCTATGCTGATTTCCCTTTAATTACCTCTTACTGCCTTCTCATTGTGTAGGAAATGATGAATATGGGAGTAGCCAGTGACATTAGACTTAGTGAGAAAAAGCAGAAAGTCACCTAATAAGGATGACAGGGTCTTCATACTATCCTGAGTCCCTGGATATCTTTGTGGAGCAGACTTGCCTACTTGCCCTGGACTGCTTAATTCCTCTGAAATATTTTGTGAAAGAGACTGAAAAAAATATTTTATTTGAGCTGCTATATTTTGGGTCTCTTACAATAGCTTAGCCTATATGTAACCATTTCATAGACGGCTGTGGAATCTGGTATTACATGTGAGACTTAAAATTGGTTAATTGGATAGAATCTACCAGACAGTTGGGTTGTTAGAGTGGATCTTGGCAACTGACTGCCTATCTGACCTTTCCTACCAGTTTTATTGGGTCTGTATGACTCTTGACAGCTTTTCGGTGGTCTAACTCAGGTCTAGAGTATCACACACAGATTTAATTAAATACCTCACAATAAGAAATCTCTGGAGTCAAAGGTTCTATTTTTTTAATTATTAAAGAGTAACTTGAATTAGTTTCTTCACCTTTTAGCCAAGACCCAGTTCAGATTGATTACTTTTGACTTTTAAAAAGCCTCTTGACCCCAAATCTCATTCTCCTAGACTTTCTTATCATTATACATGTTATATTAGTTGTCTATACAATAGGACACTGGTAAAAGTGGTAAACAAATAGGGATTCTTTAAAATAGGAAACATGCAGTAGTTTAACAAGGCCATCTGACTTTATCATTTGCTAGGGAAGGTCATCTATGATTTCTAAGTAGAGGTAGTGTCCCGGCATTACATTTTCTACATTTCGTAGGGTCTATGAGTGGGAATTGTGCCTTTGAATTATTAGATAATTTATTTCTTATGATATTTTTTCAGTGACTTACTATTAACACACTCATCTGTATATTGATACTTCTTTCCCTTTTCCAACAACAATAGAATTATTTTTAAGAATAGTGGGTCATATCATTAATTTCAGAGGAAAATATATTTGCTTTCCTTTCCAAGCCAGAGGCTGCTATTGCAGGTTTCAAATCAGATCTCAGGTAAGACTTTTAAAGAAAGAGTATAAAATAGAAAAAAAAAATACACCTGGTATTTCATCATTCCCAAAGTTTCTATGACCTTTAAGGGAAATGAATGGCACTGAGAGAAGTTGTAATGAACACTGGCTCCAGTGTTATGACATTTCTATTACCTCATTGTTTGATAATTTCTCTCTACCCTGCTCAAATGATGTCTATAGTTTGCTTTTTTCATTTTTCACCTTGTGATTTATCTGGTATTATTGAGGACTCAGTCTGTTTACTGTAACAGTGTTTTTATTATCCTTGTCTAAGGATGACTTTATGATTATGAGTTCCCTCTGAGTCTGCTCTAAATTCTTCGTTGCTTGCATTCTACAATATTACTCTAACTCATAATGTCTTATAGTACACTGCTGAATATATTGCTGTACAAACAGTATACAAATTTATTTCTTTCCCTCCTCAGATTTTAATTCAGCAATCAGCTGTCTTGGGGAGTGGTTTACTCAGTACAGTAAATGAAGAAGATATAGATTCAATAATCAAATATGGCTGGTGAGAAAATAACAGAAGCAGAAATATGACACATTCATAGCTTTCCTGTACTAGTAAACACCCAGAATTTTCATTTATTTTGTAAATGTAAAGATAAACCAGAAGGCTATCTTAAAATAGATTGCACCATGGACACCTTAATAGGATGTGAATGTGAGGCTGTCAAGTTATGCTTACAAATAACGTTATTTCCTAGACAATTTTATGTGAGGGATTTGTACACATTTTTTTCCCTGAGCAAATATGTGGCTTAAGCCAAGATATGTCAATAAAAGTGCTAGGAAAATGTCTCACGGATATGAACACATTATCTGATAAAAATTCATATGTAGCTGTTTGCTCATGGCTGAAGATGGAGATAGGCCAAAGACCACTGAAGAGGAAACAAGTTCTATGCATTTGTATTCCTCAGCATAGGAAAACATACCTAACACACCAAAGCAACACAATATGGATTTTTAAAAATTTTGCGACTGTGTTTATGATCACTGTGTTCTTGTAGAAATAATTTTGACTTTAAAAGAACTGTGATGTACACCTGATTGTCATTGTTCTACAACCTGGAAAAATGTTCATTCATTTCCCCTATAAACTGCAATGTGCAGAGGACTATTCCAAACCAGATTATTCTGATTTAAGAGTATTACTGACTATCTTCCTCAACCATAGGAGTCTGCCTAGTGCAGTGTTTAAAAGCATATCCTCTTGGGTCAGATAGCTGATTGGGGTTTAAATGTGAGCTCTGACAAACTCCTGGGCTATGTATGAGGATGGAAGAAATAATGGTACCTGCCTCACAGATGTCGAGTGAAGCATTTAACACATATTAGAGGAGAAATGATGGTGCCTAGGAAATTGTTGCCTTTAACAGTGATGTTACTTGTCTACTAAGGCAACATATTTCTGCTTCCTTTACATCTACTACTCATCCACACCTATTTAAATATCATTGAAAGAATAACATTATTTTTACATTTGGGAATATTTGTGGTGCATATAGTTAGTGTGGGCTTCCTCTATTGATTGGCCAAGACATTTATTGGCTCAATATTTACAAACCTCAAGGCCTATGTACCTTTCAGAACTGTTATTTAGAAATAAGCATTAATAATATATTGACCACCTCCCCCCCAAAAAAAAAGAAGAAAAGGAAAAAAAAAACACTTAGTAAGTATTATATAACTAGGGATAGAAGAAGTGTGATGAAAAATAGTGAATAATATGATCTTCTATGACTAATTTGAGAAATTAAATTTTTAAACCATAATTTTGAATCAAAGCAGTATGCAGATAATTGAAATAAGTTATTGGAAAATACTATGAAGAGAAAAGAACAAGTAATATAAAACATAAAAATAACTGTTCACATATCTTTTTAAAAGCTGTATAGCTTTGAAAAAAACACAAAGACGATTTTAAACTAATAATGTTTCATTTTTCAAATCAGGCTTAACATTTCCACATAAATCTAAGAAGAATTTAACCTGTGATTTGGTAACTATTAGAAGAAAGTTACTTAAGAGAGTGTCTAAGAGAATTAATAGTTGGGATGTTGGAGAACAGCAGATTAATAGTGTATACTAAAGGTTCTGTACTGAATTAGTGAACAAACTTATGTTAGGTTAGTCTTATTTTATGAGAAATTGCTTTATCTACACAAAGTGGTAGCGATACTTTTTATTATTAAAATATAGAAAGTATTCACTGTTAGAAAAAATTTTCTGAGTAATACATCCACAGTGTACAAAATTCAAAAATGTGCTCAAAGTACATAAGGCAAAAAAAAAAAAAAAAAAAAAAAGAAAGGATATAAGGCAATGCATATCTTTTTTAACTCCACCCACCCATTTTCTTCTAAGGAAAAGCTCATCCTAGTTTTGATTCATTTAGTTGGATACACTTTAGCTCCTTCCCTTGCATAATACTGAGACTGGGGTTCAAGACTAGTTTTAGTAGTGTGATACTTGCAACTGGAATCAGGATTTTTCGCATCAGCATTCAGCGTTAGGGAAGTCAAGACCCTTCTCTGGGGTTGTGTAAGACATATGGGTGACCAGAATGCATTGCCTTAGTTATTAGGCTATAGATAATTGCCAAGGAAACTGTGTCTTTCAATTTTTTTAGGAAAATAGAATGCCAGCCTACAAGATATTAAACGAATCAGTTAACTCATTTCTCAGAGTCTTTCCATTCCTACTATTTTTTATTGTAAATCCTTCCTTTCATTTCCCATCTGGTAAATTGTCAATAACCACTTCTGGGCCTGAATTCAAACATCATGAACTTTATTTGATTCCTGATGAACTCATTAGTAAGAAATACCACCTCGAATATATTCTTATTGTACATCATAGATTATATTAATTACATTATTTGTCTCTTACATTCCTTATATCTATTTGTACTCTATTCACTACATTGATATATTTATACACACTTCCTTAGCAATCTCATCCATTCTCATGAGCTATTCTTTGAACCCCAGACCTGTATATCTAATGGCCTACTTGATTTATCCAGTTGAAAATCACAGTTTCTTTTCTGAATCTGAAACTTGACTTATCGAGCTGGCCTTTTTCAAGAGAGAGGAGCTTTGTTGCCACATCAAAATATATTCTAGAGATCACTCAGTGTTTACAAGTCTGCTGAAGACTTATATAGTTCCTAATTTAGTCTTAGCTCTTTTTTGAATGGAAAAATTTTTTCTATTGCTATCCTATTTTTGATTAACAAATATGGTCCATTTATTATTTCAATGTGTCACACTTATTTTTAAATTACTAGGTTGATTTACATTATATTGACATTAGCAGTTAATAATAAGTTTATGTTTCACGAATTTGCATGTCATTCTTGCACAGGGGCCATGCTAATCTTCTCTGTGTTGTTTCAATTTTAATATATATGCTGCCAAAGCAAGCACAAGTTTATGTTGACTTTAGTTGTGCTGTTCAATAATTCACAGAATACAGTAATACTTGCCCCAGTCTTTGTTTTCCACATTTAAAAGTTCAGATCCTTTTATTCTCTTTCTGTAAGATGAACCTATTCTTTTCCATTCTCACTCATAATTCAGAAAGTCTTTATTAATATTTTTATGAATTCATTATTTTCATTAGGGAATATGGTGCAAATTCTTTCTCAGATGTAGACTTTTTGTTTAATAAAATAATAAACATAAAATGTTTCCTTTTGGTTTGCTTTATTGTTTTAATGCAATTTAACAGTTTTTAGTTTGATTTGACTCAGCTCATTCCAAGAGAAATAAAACACAGAGAAATCTATAGCTAAGCCTCCTCAACAGTGTCTCCTGACTCACTGTTTTAAAAAATCTATATATAATAGTTTATTGAGATATATTTCACATATCATACAAGTAACCCACTTAAAGGATACAATCCTATGGTTTTTATTACTGTCAGAGTTAAGTAATTACCACCACAGTTAAATTTAGAACATTTTTACCACCAGCACAAAAAAAAAATCTTATGTCCTTTCTAAATAATTTCCCATTTTCCCCCAAGTTGCCCTCCTGAAGTCCTAAATTACCACTAATCTATTTGTGTCTAATTTCCTTATCTGGAAATTTTATTTAAATGATATCATATGTTATATGGTCTTCTGTGGCTGGTTTCTTTCATTAACATAGTGTTTTCAAGGTTCATTTATGTTTTAACATGGATTAGTACTTCATATTTTGCTATTGCTGAATAATATTCCATTGTATGAATATGCCATATTTTGTTTATTCATTCTCAGTCAATAGGTATTTGGCTTGTTTCCCCATTTTGGATATTATCAATAATTTCTATGAACATTCATGTACAAGTATATATGTGGATATATATTTTTATTCCTCTTTGGAATACACTGAGGAGTGAAATCATTGAGTCTTATAGTAACTCTATGTCTAACCTTTGGAAGAATTGTCAGTGTTTTTCAAAGTGGTGGCATCATTTTACACTCCTTCAAGCAGTGTATAAGGGTTCCAATTTTTTCACATTCTTGTCAACATTTTTTATTATCTCTCTTTTTGATAATAGCCATTCCAGTAGGTATGAAGTGATATCTCATTGTGGTTTTGATTTGCATTTCCCAGATGGCCAATAATTTTAAGCATCTCTTTATGTGCTTATTGGCCATTTGTATATCTTTCTCGGAGAAATGTTTATTTAATTTTTTTTGCCCATTTTTTAAATTAGATTATTTGTCTTTTTTATTGAATTTAAGATTTTAAAAATATAATTTAGATAATCCTTTATCAGATACATAGTGGATTTCATCTTTCTGTCAAGGAAGAAATCTGTTTCAGCTCTGAATATACTACATTGGAGTACTTTGATAGAAGACCGCAGAGGTTTACCCACTGAATTAATTACAAATATAATCGCTTAAAGTACTGCAGTGCAAGTATTAGATATAAATTTATGACATTGACTTGAAGTAAGACAAATGCAAACATACATGAATTTTCCTGTTACAGCTATTAGTTTCTCAATGTTTTTTTTTTTTTTAATCAATCATATAGAAGCAAAATTTTATTTACTCTGAAGGCTGCTAATGGTTACACTTAAATTTTGCAATAGATGAATGAAGGAAAGAGTTTCTATTATCGTGTGTGTGTGTCTGTATGATTGTGAACTTTTAAGCAGTCAAAAACAAAAACAAAAACAAAAACAAGACAAAACGCCCATCATTCTCTTAAGAGAAAGAAATACTTTCCCACAGAGTAAAAGATGTGTATGTATATTAGCCATATTGATGTAAAAAGGGTCAGTTAATATCTAAAAATAACATGTAGAAAAAAATAAAAAACTGTTTTAAAAGGATTTCAGACATGATAAGTATCAAATTCAGGATAAAAAGTAGCGACAATGTTCATTTTCTTTGAAAAATATATGGTTAACATATCCAAATTTTTTCTATTTTTATTTCAATCAAATAGATTTAAGATTAGAACCAAATGTCTATTAAATTTTTGTAATAAAACTAACTTTCTTTATATACTTTCAATTTATTCATAAGAAATTGCTCTATATGATAAATTCCATATAGAACTGCTTTTATGTTGAAATTGCTCTATATGATAAATTTCATATTGAACTGCTTTTATGTTGATAGTTAACTTTAATTTTACACTCTTTAGTAATGTTATTAATGCCAAAATATGAATTTTACTTTTTTCATGTGTGTTAACATTGGTGATAGTCTATGTATTCTTGAAGTTTTCATTTGATCAATTAATACATTTTAGGAACAATAACAACAGTGATCCTAGAGATGTTTAACTTTTATCAACCTGAATGTTTTCAGTGCGAATGTGGGGCTATGTCTGTCATTGATGAGAGTCTTAAGGCAGAGGACAGGGGATGCAGTACAAGGTTATGCACTGTGGTAGCTGATGAGAGAGAGCACATTAAACATTCTTGGGCAATGAATGAAAGCATCGTATTCATAAAAAGAATTTCAGCTCCAATTCCCTGCTTTATCTCTTTTATTAAGATTTAGCTCATTCTCCTTACTTGTAGAAATCTTTTATGAGTCCTCCTATGGGGATTATTTGTTCTTATTCTTATAGCACCATGAGTTTGTCATGATCTTAGCACTTCATATGCCATATCACAACTGTCTATTTACTTGTTTTGTCTATTTGATTAGACCATGATCTTCCTAAGGGGTAGAACAGTGCTGGATTCATTTTAAATTGTCCCACATATAAATAATATTATGTGGTTTTCAACTTTTTCTGTCTGGCTTATTTTGCTTAACATGATTATCTCAAGGTCTAGCCATGTTGTCTCAAATGGCAGTATTTCATCTCTTCTTATGGCTGAGTAACAAACGAACAAGACAGAGACTCATGGACATAGACGGTAGACTAGTGGTTACCAGAGGGGAGGGGGAAAGGGGAAGAAGACAGGGTAAAGGGGGTCAAATATGTGGTGACAGAAAGAAATCTAACTATGGGAGGTGAACACACAATGTAAATGTGTGTGTGTGTGTGTGTGTGTGTGTATACATATATACATATATACATATATGCCTTACTGTTAAAATATACAGCTGAAACTTACTGGATTTTGTTAACCATTGTCACCATAAAAAACTAACTAACTAACTAAATAATGCTTAGAATAGTGTCTTGCCCCTAAAGAAATTTTAAAATATATTTAGGTAAATTAATAAATGGATGATATAAAACTCTGAAACCTTCTGTGCTATTTGGTTTGTAAGTGTAACTAAATTTATAATGAAGAAAAATTAAGAAGGTCAATTAAAGGTAATTTTCAGAACCAATCTGGATTGTTTACTTATTAGAGTCATTAAGTCAGTTTGGAAGTCAGAATGTTTCTAGGTAATAGAAATGCAGTTTTGGGAGAGGAGAAACAGAGGGAAGGGTTTTTCATTGATTTATTGATAGGCATTTCAAATCCACAACGTGATTATAACGTATGTTTAATTCATTAGCGGCAGAAGAACTTTTTTATGTATCTAGTTGGCGTTGACTTTTTAGGGATACATGAATGTATACTTGAGCTGAGATTGTTTTTTTCAGTGTTCTGTTCCACACTGTGAAGTGAGACATGCCTTAGGGCAACTAAAATTCAAGGAGAAGAAAAGACCATTTGTTAGATTTTATGCCACATTAGTTGTCACTAAGCTGTTGTTACCACTCACTTATGATTCAAATTTCTTTAATTACATCTCCATTTCACCACCTGGGCGTAGAGAATAAAACCTTTTTTAGTGTACACAATTTCCTGATTAGCCTTAAAAGACTTAGTTGTGTGCTCTCTCAATATGTGAAGCACATTTGGCTTTTCTAATTATGTTTCTGAGGCATTTTGCCTACATCTTCTGAACTGAAGTAAAAGATTATAGAAAATAAAATAGCAACAGCTTTTTCACTCTTAGAATAAAAGAAAAAGCAGGCGTTTTAAGAATTATTGCAGGGAAACTAAATTTTGAAAGTTTACTTTTCATTTAATGGGACTTAAGAATACAAATGTTGAATAGACATTTCCCCCAAATATATAAATGGCCAATAGGCATATGAAAAATTGGTCAACATCATTAGTCTTTAGGCAAATGCAAATCAAAACCACAATGGGATACCATTTCATACCCATTAAGATGGGTTTTAAGAAGAAAAACAAAACACCCAAAGAGCAACACAATAAATAAAATGAAATGGAAAATGAAAAAATGTTGGTGAGAAATGGAAGGAATTAAAACCCTCATATATTGCTGGTGTGAATAGTTCAGCCTCTAGGTAACTGGTTTGGTCGTTCCTGAAAAAGTTAAACATAAAATTAACATATGACCCTACAATTCCACTTGTAGGTATATACCAAAAAGAATTTTGAAAATAGGTATTCAAACAAGAACTTATATACACAAGTTCATAGCAGAACTAGCCATAATAACTGAAAAGTGGAAACAGCCTAAATGTCTATTAGCAGGTGAATGGATAAATAAATTGTGGTATATGCATAAAACAAAATATTATTCTGACATAAAAGTGAGTGAAGTACTGATATATTCTACAGTGCAGATGAATCTCCAAAATATTTCATTAGTAAAAGAAACTAAACACAAAAGGTCCCATATTGTATGACTCTCTTTATGTGAAATACCCAGAACAGATAAACCCATAGAGACAGAATACAAATTGGCAGTTTCCAGGGTATATAGGAAGGGGGAAATGGGAGAGACTGCTTAATGAGTCACAGGTTTTACTATGGAATGATGGAAATGCTTTGGAACTAGATATTGGTGGTGATTGTACAACATTGTGAATATATGAAATGCTACTGAATTATTCACTCTAAAATGATTAATTTTGCCTTATGTGAATTTTACCTCAATATATTATTATTTTTTTAACTTATTAATTTATTTATTTTTATGGTGACGTTGGTTAACAAAATCTGGTAAGTTTCAGCTGTACGTTATAACAGTAAGGCATATATATATTTACATTGTATGTTCACCTACCATAGTTAGAGTTCTTTCTGTCACTGCATATTTGACCCCTTTTACCCTGTCTTCCACCCCTATTATTTTAAAAAATATAACTATTAATAAATATTTATTTATGCAAATGAATTTAAGAGTAGAGTGATGGCAGGCAGAGTTTAGATGAGATCTTCAACTTATTTTAAAGAGTTAGTTGGTCTCTGTTTTAGAGATTAGTGAGTCTTAGGAACTGTGTTGTAGGATTTGAATATGAGTTTAAAACTCTCTAAATATAAAGAACAATGCCAAAGGCATTTTCTTTTAATCATAATAGCAACAATAATAAGCATTCAGAGAATATATCTTCAGTGTCCAATTCCATTAATAATGATCAAAACAATAATATGTCTGTTTCTTTACATCTGCTCAAGATTGCTCCAGAAAGGGCTTCTCATTCTCACTTTTCTCTTGATAAGCAACCATCGCATTGCTAGGCTAAAATCGAAGTGATATTTCTTTGTGAAACAAATCACTTTCTGCTTTTTTTAAAAATTTACTTTTTATGAAAGCTCACTCAAAATGACATAGCTGAACCTAATCTGCCAGCCCCCCTCTCCATTACAGGGATATCACCATAATAAGCCCAGAAGGAATGATTTAACTTCATAATTATAAGGACTCAAAGAATGATTAGAACAATGTTTTCTTTCTCTCTCATTTCCTCTTGTTAATTCTCTAGCCTGCAATTCTCCTTTCTTTTAATGTTCACTGCTGAGGTCCAATGAGGCCCCCTGGTAGAAGCGGGAGAAGTTTATTCACCAAGCAGAACGTCTCCCCACAGCAGCCGCATGCAGAAGGATGTTGAATTAATCGCTGGCTTACTTTCTCCATTTTCCTTGAAAGCTTGTCACTTAAAGACCTGTAGTAACAAATATTAAATTTGATTTTTGGGTAAATATCAATAACTATTTTTAGAGGTGGTCTGTAGAGCAATAGTGACTGGATATATTTTGTATTATTTTATATATCTTGCGTTTATGTAATTGGGTGCAAATACACATTCTGGCTTCATGGCCATGTAAACTCATTGACATTTTATCCCAGGGATTGAACTGAAATCAGCTGACTGTGCCCACCTGTCTTTTCTTCATTACTAAGGCTACTTAATTGTGAAGAAACTTTTGATTCTTATAGACTGGAGGAAAAAATTAAGGCACAAATAAGGATGCAGTTAGCGAAGAAGTACATCTTTTAAGACAGGCTCAAAGCAGGCTAAAAAAAATTGAGATTTTAAAAAGATTAAGAAGATAAAACAAACTGTTATATAAATGCTTTTGGAAAAGTTAGTCATTTGGATCAAAAATAACATTAATCCCCTGAATAATACTATATCCAAAATTGAAAATGTTCGAACAACTTAAATGTGGAAAAATATGAAAGTGGTAGGTTGTAATATAAGAAAATTATTTTATAATTAAGGACAATATAGACTTTCTGCTTAAGTTTTGAAACTATAAAGAAGATGGTTGGATTTGGCAATCTAAAGTTTTAGATAAGTATATGAAGTGTAAAGAGATGCACTGTGAGATACACATAGAGAATAAATATCTGTGAAATAGTTACTAAATAAAATATTATCCATTTTATATAAATAGCTTTTTAGAAATCTATATAAAACCCCCAAATGAGCAAAATGGGCAGAACACAAATGGTTAAGTGATAATATTCAATTATGTGAGGGGTCATACAAATGGCCAATGAGTGCCTGAAAAAATGTTCAGACTCATTGAAAATCAGTGAAAGGTAAATTACTTTACATCAATAAATACCATTTCTTAATACCATATTGGAAACAAAAGATTTATGATATCTAGTATTAAATATGAGTGGAATTTGTATTTTCACACATTTCTCATATGAATATAAACTGATACATCTTTTTGATGCTTACTCATAAATAATTATACAAATTTTAAATGCACGTAACATTTGATCATAAATTCCTTTTTAAAGTACTCAAACTACAGAAATGTTTGTACATGTGCCCAAGTACTTTTATATAAGAATATTCAGGGTAATATATTTTAAGAGAAATTTTCAAAAGCAACAAAAATATTCATTCATAAAAAATGTTTGATTATATTATGACCCATCTGCATTATGAAATACTCTGTACCCTTTAAAAAGATTAAAGTAGATTGTTATAAGGTGAAATATGTTCATAATTTTTTGTTCTATGAAGGTTTTTTTTAATTTGCAAAAATTATCTATAGTATGATCTCATCTTGGTAAAAAAAATCCATGACTGTGTATGTTAAATGGTGTGTAATTGCATAGAAAAAAGGCTTCAATGATTATTTGAAAATCATCTCTAATAAACAGAAGAGACTGGTGAAATAGGACATTTAAGCTAATATACCCCTGTATTGTTTGACATTTTTAAATGAATAAAATCTTTAAGTTTAAATATAATGAATATATTTTTAAAAAAAGAGTAAAGAAAGCGATAGAGATGTTTGAATTTTACCTTTCGTGTTATTTTTAAGTTGAGATTTTTCATAAATTTGGTGTTCTAAGAAAAACTCTTCAAAACATTTACTTGGCCTAATATCTAAAGCAATTAAAATAACGTCACTTTTCAAATTAATCTTTTTATCATATTATTGATTGAAATAAGATGAATATATTCTAACAGGGCTTTAGGCATTTCCTGCGTGTGTGTTTCTATGAAGGAGCTCGAAATTGCAAGGTGCTAACTTAAAATATCCATGAGGGAATATGGATCCACACATCATCTGAAGTGTTGGAGAAATTATAAAAACCAAACAGAAATTATTCACCTCGTGAAAAAGTAATCTTTAAGTGTTATAGATTTTCTTGGACCTCAAAATTAACTTTATTGCCTTTCACCTTGCCTGAACTTGTAATTAACAATAAGCTCAATTTTTTCTGACCATGCAAAACCACTCTAAAGCAAATCTTTGATATTTGTACATGGTTTTCATTAATGTGTTTAGGCTAATAAGTATAAGGGAGTTATCTGTTTAGCTGTCCTTTTTTCATTGTCTAGTATAACATAGCATATATTCATAATAACCCTTATAAAAATAATTTAATTATACACTTATAGAATATAGTTTCCTACCACCATATCAAGAGGAACTTTAAATCTTTTATCGATAACAATGATTAATTTAAAAGTATTTAAAAAAATGTTTGTTTTAATATATGCTTTTTTATTTTCCTCATAATTGGTTAGTTGATCAATATTTAAAAAAATAATCTCAATTACTGTGAATTTTATAATAAAAATATAACAATCATGGAAACTTATTGATCATAGTGTGTGACTCACCATAATAAAAAAGTGTTTGCACATAGTCTATTGAAGGGGCCACTTGCATAAGGCAGTTTTGCTCACTATTTTCTCCTTAGGTTTATCACCATGAATTAGAATAGTTAAGGAAGAAAAGATTAACCGATTACAGAAAACCATTCCAAGATGATGCTCTCTTTTTACTGGTATCAGAGAGAGGTAAGCATGATACTATTCCTTGCTATTTACTTGGGCATATTGTCATAAAGCTATATTGTAGGTAGAACAGTTCATTAAAACATGGAAATTATAGTCAGAGACAGCCTCCTTATTCTTCCCACTTTTCACTCTTTGGTTTTCCTAATCTTTAGAACTCTTCTCCTCAATCAAAAAGTGCAGGCATTTCATTTAAATTAGATGCTGTTACCAAGAAATTTCTCTGGACTTAAAGAAAATATTTATATGATTGGTTTTGGAAGAATTATAGGTATTAAACATCCCATTCATCTCTCTAAAACTTTCTACAATAATATGATGCAACATTGCCAATAATGTTCTGTATCAATCAACTATAGAAGTTGTTCTTTAGCAGATCACATTTATTTTATCTGCAGTAATTGTAGTCTGTCTTTGATATAGCTTGCTCTCTAGGGTGCAATGTACTATTGTGAGTTTGTTCCTGTGCTAGTCTAGCAGTCTTCTTGAATTTCTGAAATATTAATGATTAGGATTTGACATAAGGTAATTTACATGGGAATGTATGTTGCCACAGTATGGATGAATTCCACTTTTGCCAATTTATGCAGTGCTTAAGCTATACAATAGTGGCCTGCTTTTGTGAATTAAATAGTGGGTGTTCGTGGTTATAGAATCACTTTGTAAATAAGACACAGGAGATTAGTAATGTGCAATTTTACCTTAAATTCATTGTGTTACCGTCAACTGTGACCACAGTGCAGGCATATTAATATAAACTTGTAATTTCTCTTTTTTACTAGATATCTCCTTTCAAGCTAAACTTAATGGTTTCCTGAATTTACTAATAGCTTAGAAAACATTTGTTTAAGACAAACAAAGCAAAACAAAATAAAAAGATATACATCGTGTCATTTTTTTAGGTAAAGATTAAGAAATTCAAAGTAAAAAATAGTACATACAGAGTATTTTATGAATAGTTTCATTAGGACTTTCAAAGCTTTAAGGAAAAAAAAGTCATACCACTTTAAAAAGCCTTTTGAGACTTTTTTACATTTAAATATTATGATTTTTAAAGAATTTACCAAAATAGTTGGCTGCTTCTTTAGAAAAAAATATGTTCACTCAGAAATGATTTCAGGTAGTGGAAACTCCTCCCTAGAGATTGTTTTCGAAGTAGATATGGTTAATATTGAGGACAAATTTTAAGATATGTCAGGGGTTTGTATAAGTTAGACTGTTACACAATGATACACTTATAAAATTTAAGAGGAATTACCAATTGCAATTAGGTAAACTAAACTTTGGAAATATAAAAATTTCAAATTTCTAGTTCAAACTTATTATATGATTCCTGTACTTTTTCCACTATCCTTTTCCTCACAATTACAAGAGGACAATTATTTATTTCTGTCTGTAATTGGGGCTTTGAAACAATTGAGTTTATATTAATAAGCTAAGTGTCTTATTAAAGTAACCAAGGAATAAGAAACATGTTTAGATGGTGAATTTACCCATTATCATGACTTCTCAGTTAAATACCAGTTCCATACCTGCATGGTTATACGTCATTTGATGCTGTTTTTCTTTTTCTTTTTTTTACTGAGTCATAAATATAGTCATTATTTTTCAATCTCAAACAGATTTTCCCACCTCATCAAAATTATTAAGGTATTATTTTATATATAACACTATATTATACCTATTATACATATAATGTGTAAGGGCTTTCCTTTGATTTTTTTTTTTAACAAGTAAACTTAGAGGTGGTTATCTGGCAGTTTGTACATTTGTGAGTACATATAAAGAATAAGTGCTTTGAACATTTATATTTCCTTTTTCTTATCTGTTTGAGGTATATAATATTATCCTAAAGAGAGTTTCTATCATGATAAAATTAATCATAATTTTATTTTTTCTCCCATTAATGCACAATCAATATACTAGTGCCTTTAAGGCAAACCTAAACATATTCGAACGGCACAAAACTTCTTTACGGTGACCTGGTCAAACCCCTTGCAGTTCCTGAGGTCTCCTGTGTATTCTCATACCCTACGTGCTTTGAATATTGTACTTTCTCTACCTGATTTATGCTTTTCATATGGTTAACACTTATTTACCTTGTAACGCCCTGCTTTAATATTTCATTGGCCCATCAACTAAGTTAGACGGATCTTCTCTGGAGGGTATGGTAGGCTTTTTATTCTTTTCTTTTTAATCACTCAAAGATTGTTTATTTTTTGTGTTTTAATCACAACTGCATGCTTCATGTTGTTTCATCATAAGAATGATATCTACCGTACAATGTAAGTCTATTTTATTTGCTCTCTCATTTACTAGAAGACATTCTACCTCTTTACACCCACTTATTCCTTTATCTCAGTCGTATGGTTTCACTCATTTCCATGAACTATGTGTATTTTTCCCACCAGCACATTTTTTTGTGAAGATAAATCACTACTAAGTTGGACCTCAGAGTATGCAGGGCATCTACTATTTAGTTCATAGTGTTGAATGTAACTATCTTTTCTGCAATACTTTAATTAACATAAATGAATCACCATAATGTTGAAGACAATTAAAATGTCATTGATGTCCAAGACTTTTCTTTATTTAGCCCAGATAATACCACCAAGCTTCACCCCTGCCTTTCTCCACTTTTTCTTTTTTTAATTACCCAAATACCATAGTTTGCATTAAGGTTCACTTTTGATGATATAAATTTTATAGGTTTAGAAAAATGTATTAATGACATATATCCATCATTATATGTCATACAGAATGATTTCACTACTACGTGAAACTAAAAATTCTGTGTTCCATCTATTTATTCTTCCCTCTTTCCAAACACTTGAAACCTCTCATCTTTGCAGTATCTCTATAGTTTTACCTTTTCCACATTGTTGTATAGTTGGAATCATAAAGTATGTAGTCCTTCCAGATTGTCTTTTGTTCCTGGAGTATTTTGCATTTGTTTTCTCCATGTCTTTTTATGGCTTGATAATGTAAAAAATGATTAGGTTTTTAGTGCTGAATAATATTCTTTTGTGATTGTACTGAAGTTTATTTATCCATTTACCTACTGAAGAACATCTTGGTTACTTCTAAGTTTGGGCAATTGTGAATAAAGCTGCTATAAATATCTGTGTGCAAGTTTTTATGTAAACATAAGTTTTCAACTCCTTTTGGTAAATACCAAGGAGCACAATTACCAGGTTGTATGGTTGTATGGTAAGAGAATGTTTAGTTTCATTGAAACTGCTAAACTGTTATCCAAAGTGGCTGTGCCATTTGCATTCCCATCAGCAATGAATGAATATTTTGGTTGCACTGAATCTTTGCCAGCATTCAGTATTGTCAGTATTCTGGGTTTTTACCATTTTAATGTGTGTTGTGGTACATCATTATTTTAATTTGCATTTCCCTGATGATATTATGAGGAATATCTTCTTAGATGCTTATTTGACACCTGTATATCTTTTTTTGCAAGGTATCTGTGAAGACTGTTAGTCCATTTTTTAATTGGATTGTTTGTTTTTTTATTGTTGAATTTTAAGAGTTTGTTGTGTATTTTGGATGACAGGACTTTATCAGATGTTTCTTTTGCAAATATTTCCACTGGTCTGTGACTTGTCTTTATAGTCTTCTGACTGTGTCTTTTACAGAACAGTTTTAATTTTAATACAGTCTAGTTAATTAAATCTTTCCTTTATGGATTGTGTCTCCAGTATCATATCTAAAAAGTCATCACTAAACCCAACACCATCTAGAATTTTTTTTTGCGTTATCTTCTAGGAGTTTTAGTTTTGCATTTCATATTATGGTCAGGGTTTCATTTTGAGTTAATTTTTGTGAAGATGTAGGTCTGTGTCTAGATTCTTTTTTTTTTTTTTTTTTTTTGCATGTGAATGTCCAGTTGTTCTAACACCATTTGTTGTTAAAAAGAATCTTTGCTTATTGTATTGCCTTTACTCCTTTGTCAAAGATCAGTTGATTATATTTACGTGGGTCTATTTCTGGGCTCTCTATTTTGTTTCATTGATCTATGTTTTTTTTTTTTTTGTTATTATTTGCCAGTACCTCGCTGTCTTAACTACTGTACCTTAATAGTAAGTCTTAAAGTCAAGTATTGTCAGTCCTCCATTTTCTTTCTTCTCTTCCAATATGCAATGCCTATTCCAAGTCTATTGCTTCTCCATATAAACTTTAGAAGCATTTTGTTTATAACCATAAAATAACTTGCTGGAATTTTGATTTCAATTGCATTGAATTTATAGATCAAGTTGGAAAAAACTGACATCTTGACAATATTGAGGATTCATATTGATGAACATGAAATTTATTTTTATTTAATTAATTATTCAATTTCTTTCCTTAGAGTTTTATAGTTTTTCTCATATAGAAATATGTTTTATTGGATTTGTACCAAGTATTTTATTTTTTGGATATAAATTATTGTGCTTTTCAATTCAAATTCCACTAGTTTAATGCTGGTATATAAGAAAATGGTTGCCTTGTATATATTAACTTTATATCCTACAATCTCAGTATAAGTGTTGTTTTTTTTTTTAATTCCAGGAGGGGTTTTTTCCTTCCATTAATCAGATTTTTTACATAAGATGGTCATGTAATCTTTAAATAAAAATATATATTTTTACTTCCCTCTTCAGTACAACTTTTATTTCCTTTTCTTATTGTATTGCATTAGCTAGGATGTCCTACAGTATAAGGTTGAAAAGCAATGGTGAGAGGACAGCATCTTTGCCTAGTTCCTGATCTTGGAAGAGCTTCTAGTTTTTCACCATTAAATATGAGGTTAGTATAAGTTTTTCTAGATATTCTTTATCATGTTGAGGAAATTTTCTTCCATACCTATTTTGCTGAGAGTTTTTATAATTGATGGGTATTAGATCTTGTGGAATGCCTTTTTACATCTATTGATATAATCATGTGGGTATTTTTCTTTAGCTGTTGATGTGATAGATTATGTTAATTGATTTTGCAGCCTTCTTTGAAAGCACTGATTTACATTTTTCCTATGGTTTTAGAGAAGAACTATGTCTTTCTATTTTGGGGTATGGGACCCACAGGTGAGGCTTAAGTAACAGTTCTTTAGTTAATTATTTAATTGACCAAATTAGAGAAAAATATTCATGCATAGCTTAAATTAACGATTTAAATATTTGCTACTAATATATATCCCTTTTTACTTCTTTGCTACCACAAATCAGAATGTATGAAATTTTTCTCATGTGTGAATTCATCAGTTTATTTTAGTTAAAAGAAATTAAAAATGTAAGGCATTATCTTATTATAACTTTTCCATAGTCCTAAGATTTATATAATTTTTTCTTGGTATCTGGAGAATGATGTGCTCCACTTAATGATTCATATTATTACTATCCATTGATATAAGAGAGGAATATCTCTAAAACTGCTATATATACTAATTCATTGACATCAAAGACTGAATGTTAACTTGTATTATATCCTTATATCATTTCTTCCCACTTCAGAGTCAGCCTAGTCATGTACCTAGTACATTAACTTATCTACAAAACTTACCTCTAATTAAGCCTAACTTAATCTTGACCTTACATATCATTCTTTCTTTTTGACATATTTATTTGAAATAATTTTTCTTATATTTTCTGGCATCTGGTATTAATTTTTTTTTTGAGAATCTAGTAAATGTTAGGTATTGACTATTCTATGCACGTGGAATATGATAGCAAAAAATTTTTTTTCTTCCCTCAAGGCCCTTATATTTTAAGAGGAGTGGACAGGGGCAAGAAAAGAAGAAAAAAATAGATATACGATAGAATGGGTGATGAAAATTGTTAAGAGATATTAAGCAAGATGAGTGGGTAGAGAACAAATGTGGGATGCTATTTTAAAGAAGTATCTGTGATATCATAATATTTAAGGAAAGATCTGAGGATAGTGAAGAGGAGTACCTCATGGATACTTGAAATTAAATCATTACCTGCAGAGGGAACTACAGTAGCAGTTCAGTGTCTTCAAAGAACAATAAAGAATCTAATGTAGTTGGAGTAAAATGAGCAAAAGAAAGAAAAGTCAGAGTTGAGATCAGAAAAATAGCAGTGTTGTGGGTTATATAGAGTCTGCTAAACCACTAAAAGCACTCTTTCTTACATGTTATTGGGGAACTTTGAGTGGAAGAGTATTATTTCATAACTCTGGTTCTATTTTGAGAATGAAAAGCAAGGAAAAATAGAAGCAGAACTACAATAATGATCCAAGTGAAACAATGGTGGCTTGGATGATGTGATTAAAATGGCATAAAATTGTTATACATTAAATATATTTGGAAAGTGGCATTTTCAGGATTTTCTTAGAAGTTGTATAAGGAGTATGAAGGAAAGACATGAGTCGAAGGCATGTTTGAGTTTTTCTTCTGAGGCCCTGGAAACTTGATGTTTTTATTTATATAGATGAAGGAGATGAGGAAAGAAGATTTTTAGGGAGTAAAAATGTTTTGGTTTTGCACATGTTAAATATGAAGTTTTAACTTGTTAAAGATGTTAAATATGAGATATGGTGAGATGTGTGAACTGAAAGTGTAAATTTGGAACTCATTCACATGTATGTAGTGTTTAAAGCCTTTTAAGGGTAGATAATAGAATGTAAGGAGTGAATGTCATTAGAAATGAGAAGATGTCTAAATACTAAAACCTTGAACACTACAACCAAGGAGACTAAGAAAGAGCAGCAAGTGATAAAGGAGGAAAACCAGAAGATGTTATCCTGGAAGTCGAAGGAAAATAGTGTTTCAAGGAGGGAGTTTTCTTCTGGTAGAGGGTGCAGACATATTAAATACAAGTTATAGCTTGGGTAGAATCTTACTTTTAAAAGATTTTTTTTTATGTAATAAATGAATTTACTTGAATTCATTCTACTTGAGATAACAAGATTCCTGAATTTTAAATTAGGGGTGATTTTATGGATAAATTCATCATCTCATATGATTACTAACTGAGTTCTCTCACTGCTCAGCACAGTGGCTCCTTGTATAATGGAGCTTTTCTTGTTTATGGGAAAGTTCTGTCACCAAATGCCTTCTATGACTCAGGAAACATTTGAGAATTCCCTCTGGCATTTCAAATTGTGTTTGCAGTGGCACATCAAAATGACTGTGCACCATCTTATCTTTATAAGTTATTGCAAAGTTGTGGCTAATGGTCACAGAAGGGGAAAGATACTTGAAGTGTTGCAAATCAGCTGTTTGTGTTCAAACTGAATGCTAAGATCATGAAACTGTAGCACTATATCAAAGTTGAATAAGGGAATAAAATATTTATTGAAAAATAAGGAAAGCCTGCTCCTTTTAACGGAGCAGAGGTATTTATGTCACTTTTTCTTCTTCATCTTTTCCTATTTCTTTTCTCCATGAGTCCTACTGGCTTATTTTGGCTTGGTTTCAGAATGAATAGAGGAGTACATTGAAGAAAGTGTGATTTACTTCATCTTTTCCAGTGTTACCTTGCCAAACCATAGCCAGAGAAAGCACTACTTGCTTCAATTTCAAAAGCAAATTATAACCTCATAGGTTTTAATAATGATTTTTAACTGCATAGACAATTTTACAAGGAACTCATTTAATCCTCACCAGAATCCATGAATTATCACATTTTACAGATGAGAAAATTGAGAATTAGAGTGGATATATAATTTTTCAATGATTATTACAGCTATCATTGTAAGTGAATTTATTAGTTGCAGGTTTTTATATTTCCGGTTTCACAAAGGTAATTATACAAAATAAATAAAGCTACCTCATCCCCTACTATATAAATTCAGAAGTTTGGGTTTTTTTTAATGTGATGCATATTTTTGAGATATAAATGACATGTAACATTATATTAGTTTCAGATGTCATGATTCAATATTAGTATATATTGTGAAATGATCACCATAATAAATCTAGTTAATATTTGTCACCATACATAGTTATTTATGTTCACCCAAAATACTAGATACTATATGCTGTGATATTTTCAAGCTGAGCAATACTCCAAATAGATCTTAGCTTCAGGGCAGAGAGACACACATCAGTGATTTCAGAACAAGGTGAACTAAACTGTACTCAAATATATGGGTCATGGTCATGTATGGAAAAGCACATAGGCAGACCTAATGACTCAGGTAAGGCTTCCTGGGGACAGTGACACAGGAGCTGAATTGTGAAGTATGTGAAGGCAGTGATAGGAAGAGTGTAAATTAGAGCAAGAAGATGGTAGGTGACATCCAGTGGTGCTATAATATTGCTGTCACTCCTAATTTTCTTAGGATGAGTGTAAGGCCAAGGCAATCACATAAGAATAGATAGATCTCGCTGAGTTTTGTTTTTGCTTTGAACTGACCAGAAGGAAAGGAAAATCAAACATGGCACATAGTTAAGTTTTTGACTGATCCACCTTCTTGACTCTGTCTCAATTTAAAACTTTATCTAAGATTTCTAATTACCATTGGAAAGGTGAGTACTGTTCTCTTAAAGAAATATCTTTACTGGTAACTTTTGTGCAGTATAATATAGAATATATTAAGACTTCGAAGTCAGAATGCCTGAATTGAAATCCTGGCTTTACCTATTGTCTTTCAGCAAGAAATTTTGCCTCTTTTTGCCTCTGTTCCTTCATTTATAAAATGGAGATCCTACTAGTGTCTATGTAATTGGATTCTGTATTTACAAAATGAGATAAACATATGAAGACTACAATGTTTGGAACATTGGCAGTATTCAATAAATATTAACTTTTTTATTATTCAATTGCAAAGCTAACTGGAATTCAACAGCAAGCAAATAGAACCTTTGTATAAACTGGAGAATGGCAAATCTGGGACAGATAGATGAATTTGCTTGGCTTTGAGTATGGATCCTTTGACTATAAATTCAAATGAAAATGTCTAAGAAAGTGTGAGCAATTCATACTTTATCTGTGTTGTCAGTAAGTAAGCATTCTAACAGTGGATGTGGTAGAATGAGAGAGTTGTCCATGTTATAACAATACCCTTAGCTGATATAGGGTGCAATAAATGAGGGGAGGAGTGATAGCAAGATGGGGTGGGAGTGAATACAATGGCATCCTAACGAACAACCGGGAGTTAATGAGAATATAAAGAAGCCTAGGATAGGAAATAGCTACAATCTCAGTAGAGAACCTGAGTCAAATCAGATGTAAGAGCACCACACTGTACTATGGACTGTGAAGTCATGACAAGAGATAGGGGAAGAATCCTCATGCCATGAGAATCCAGGACCTAACAGAAAAGATAAATGCATACCTGAAGTTGGCTCATTCCCTCACTCCAGGGACATCCATCTGTTGCCTTGGGCAAGATACCTTTGAAATCTCTCAGTTATCTCAAATTAACACAAGCTTAAGAATGTGTACTTCACAAATTGCTTTAAAGATGGGCAAAAAAATACATTAAAATGAGATAAACTTGGAATTGTAATATAGTTGTTGTTATGATTATTATATTATTTTATTTCCTTCTATCTCTTGAGAGTTTGTTTTTAGTCTATATACCTTTTTCAGAGGTATATGTTATTTTTTACATTCATAAGTTTTTCCTTAATATAACTGAGAATCTTCTCATTTTTACCCTCATTCTATGTATATTCCAGTGACTCCAGCAGAATATTTTGCCTCTTCAAAGATCCTATTTTATCTGGGACTGACATCTCTAATATGGATCATTCAGCCATTTGAGAAATCTGATTTTTATAAAATCCAAAATGAGTTAGAAGTAGTACCAGTACAATACTTTTGGACTGGAGAAAAACTAAAATCTGGGACTGGCTAGTTATTTTTACTTCAAATTGCAAAATCAGAATCACTACGATAAAAGTTTGTTTTGCCTCAACGAAGCTCACCTCTTTGTACTTACTCAACTGCGTGAATTTCACCTAAATTGACTTAAAATACCTTCACCTCTTTGAAGCTTGGCAAAAGATATTAATCTACCTTGGATCCTGCTTCTATTAAAAAAAAAATCTAAGAATTTATCTTTGAGTCATAAGAAATAGGAAAATCATGGGAATCATTCTTACATGGAAATGATTATTTCATGACCTACAAATTGAAAGAGCTCATTTAAGCTAAAAACATGGATGGCACATTTTCATTTAGCGGTTTTCTTCTGCTTAAATCTTACAAATAATACTCTCTGGTGGCTGCCTGACTAATGTGCAAAAATAGTTTAGACTTTTGATTAAATTCTACTAGCCTAATGGTATAAAGAACCCATGGCCTTTTCTTGAACCATGCTTGCCTATTTATTCAGCCCCACTCACAGCGTTTTTCAGCAACCCATGGAGTATTATTGGTAAGCTAAACATCATGTTCATAAGATGTAGCCTTTTCTTTAGATTTTCTGAATTCTTATCTGAATAATTGAATATTATCATCTGAACTGTGCATATAAAGTCATGGCCAATAAAAATGAAGGAGGAAATATGCATGGCTGACATGTAAGTCCCCTCAAATTACAAGGAATTTTACTGAGATAGCAGGGTTTGACCTTTTTAAAAATTATATACATATTTTTCTTTTGGATTCATATCCCCAAGTCACCTTCAGAAAGGCAGATTTAGTTCACACTCTCATCAACAGTGTATTACTCTGCTGGCTTCCACAGATTATTTTCAGCAGTGGGTATTCTCGTCTTTTAAACCTTTTCAAATCTGAATCTTGAAAAATTGAACCACATTGTTTCTTGTATTTATTTTTAAAACAGTTAGTATCAATGAATCTATATATTTTCCATTATGTTTATTTGATAATCACATTTCTTTTTTATTTGAGGTATAATTTACATATAACATTATATTAGTTTCCGATGTACAACATAATGATTCAATATATGTATATAGTGCCAGCTGATTACCACAATAACTCAGACACCATGCATAGTTACACTTTTTTTCTTCTGTGATAACATTTCTTATACTGTGATTTGCTTACTTATATCTCTTGCCCATTTTTCTTGTGAGATGCTGGTCTTTTACACATCTTTTTAACAGATGATTTTTCTGCGTTAATAGATTATTGTGTTTGAGAGTTTATTATATATTGGGCGGGCTTTGACTGTTAAAGCAAATTATCTCCTGGCTAATATGGGATCATTGGGTTCTTTCAGAGTTTTGAGCTCTTTGTAAAAATAGGGGATGAAAAACCATTTCTCAAAATTCTTGCTTGGAATTTTTTTTCCTATTCAACTTAGTAATGTATGGTTATATGGTCTCTCACTGATCAAGAGTTTTAATTACTGTGAAAGGATTTAGGCTTTATCTGTTTTTACTTGGTTTAAGTTTAGGTGTATATAATTGGATAACTTATATTTTGGTTCATGGCATACCCTCATCATTGGTCCATGCATAGTCTGCTTTTATTAAGGTAGAAATTTGTTTATTTACTTAGTTATTGTTAGTAATATACTCATGAATTCACTTCCCTGAATGAAAGCTATAACTTTACAATTTTTTCTGTCTAATCACATATTTCCCCCCTCCATCCAATTAATTTTCCTTTAGCTACTCAAGGCTGGGGCACTTCAAGGGCAAGTATTAGGTTCTCTATCATGACTAACACACACCAGCCTCAATGCACTATGCAATAACTTGGAACACATGACAGCCTCTTTGCTGTAATAGTTACTCTGAAGATTTTTCCAAGTCATGAGTAGAGGACACTTTAGTAGTTATCCAGATCAATTTATAAGTTAATCTGGAGTTATCTTCTCTTCTACCTACAATTAGTTCAAAAGATAGGAGATTCTGATTTTCTGTGATAAAGATCATGAATGATTGATCAGGACTGGCACTCCTTCCAGCCATTAGTGAGTTGAAGCCAAAATCCTTTGGTTGCTCACTGAGTAACGTGGTTCTCTTCTCTTTCAGAGACGATCTTGCACCTGTTCTCTCTCCTACCCCTTTAACTAAAAAGCACTTACTTCCAGAATGCAGGTCATGCTTGTTGTCAATACTAGAGCACCATATTTGTTCATCTAATAATCCAAGTCTGTAATGTTGCCCCGTATTTCCAAAAAAGGGTGAAATAGAACCAAAAAAAGTGCTTTCCATTTTATATAGACTATTTTATGTCTATGAATTCCTTAAAAGTATATTCTTTAATCTCATTTGTTTGTAATTTTATAAAAAGATTACCACACTATATGAAATCTTTGGGGGAATGTGTTTTCCACTTACTATTATATTTCTATTCACTTAGATTCTTTTGTTTCTGCTAGGTCATTTTTTTTTTTAAATGAATCTTTTTATTTTAAAATAAATAACATTTATTTTGAGCTTCAAAATGTTATTCATTTTACTTCTATGATTAAAATATCAGTCATAATTTCAGAGACTAACAGAATATTGTACAATAAGGATTTTTTTTTTTTAAATTTAGTTGTAGTGGTTTTACCTGACTATTTTTTTCAAACTCAAGATTGTGACTTTTGTTTGCTTGTTATTATTTCTATTAATATAATAGAACTGGCTAGAATTAAAAGAGTAAATAAAGATACGTTTTCCCAACCAACTCTTTCAATCATACTGACCAGAACTCTCTATTTTTTTTTTGTAGACTTCATTTTTATTTCATACAAACAAAATTATGGTTATTTGAGACATCTTTATAGTGTGTAGCTCTTGTGATTAGGCATCTTTACACAAGGCATTTTTTTTTTCACATTTACTTTAAACAACTATGGTTAAGAATCTATTAAAATCTGACACATATGGGTCTTCAAGCCTGCTTATTTGCTTAATTTAATTAGTTCTAATTAGACAGTGTACACTTATTTAATAGATATTAATTGTTTGTGAGACATCTGTGTTACAGAAATAGGGCTGAAACTGTAGTGCTGATTATCTTTTCTTGAATCTTTTCCTAGATAGCCATAACACCAAGATTTCTAATGGAAAAGAATCTTAATAACCATACTTCCATGGTTCTCAGTTCTGCCTGCATATTAGAAACCCATTATGCTACTAGAATTTCTTTCATAATAATCAGAAATTGGAACAATACAAATGACCATCAACAAGGTGATGATAATCTTATTGCCATATATTCATAAAGTGAAATATTACCCACCAATGAAAATCAACATATTGAGTAATAGAAGCCACACAAAATAAAACACATATTATATGATTCTATTTATACACAATTCTAGGATAGATCAAACTAAGTCATTGTGGAAGAAATTGAACCGTTGGTTTTTCTGGGGCAAAGGAAGTAAGGATTGACTAAAAAGGGGAATTTACAAAGAAGATGAGAATGTTTCACATATTTTCCAATATTTTTATTATGAAACTTTCTAACACACAGCAAAGTTAAAAGGATTTTACAATGAACATCCAGATATCCATGACCACAATTCTACCATTAACATTCTACTATTCTCCATTTGTTACAAATTATGAGCTCAATTATTGTTGGCTATTTTTTTCACAGACTTAAAAAAAGTAGTTAAATCTCCATTCTTATTCAAACATTTTTTAAGTATTCCAGAATTTTTGTTAACTAATCTCTTGTCTAAATCAACCTACAATTTACTTTCTCCTTTAAAATGCATTAAATAATTTTCTTGCTATACAGAGTTCCCCTAAAAGGCTAAATTCTGATGTGCTCTCTACTTTTGTAACCATTAGTCAAATTGTGATATTAAGAATCAGCTGTGTTTGCTCCGAAATATATTTATATTGATTGTATTTGCCATTAGTATTGCATAGTTAAATAACAAAATATGAGCTTGACTGAAAAAACTAACATTTCTATTTACAATATGAGTTGAATGCTTTGGTAAAATTAAAAAAAAGAAGTCAGTGAAGAACCTGCTATTTGTGATATATGCATGAGAAAAACAATAAAAGGTTGATATAGATTGTACAAGTTTAGGAGGAATCTGTATTCAATAATATCCGTACTTTATCATTCCTCTTTAAAGGAAGAATACATAGAAACTGAAGGTGATGTGTGATTATGTGGTTACGCAATAAAGATAACTAGCAAATCTTAACCCACACTAAGAGAAAAGGCCTGCTCTCATATTGAAAATTGGTGACAGTATATGATATAAATGAAAATGAAATTATAGTTGTGTGTAGAACTACCAAATACAGTTGTTAAAACCTGAAAAAAAAAAAAACAATTTAAAATCATGTTTTGTGACCAGTACTTTTCTCAATAATTTATTTTTTAGGTATAAAAGTATCAGTAAGAATAACAAAGATTTGAACAACACTACCAACCAACTTGACCTTAGTGATGTTTTTAAACATTGTATCTAACAACTTCAGACATTATATTTATACATAAGTCAAAATATTGAAATTTTAAAGATTACGCTTTCTTATAACATTGAAGTTAAATTAGAAGTTAATAGTAGAATATATTTGGAAAATCCACAGGCATTTGGCAACTAAAACTAACACCTATTCAAAAAAAAAAAAACAGGAAAAAGAAAAAAAAAGAAAGAAAGGAAGAAAGAAAGAAAGAAAGAAAGAAAGAAAAAAAATAGTTTAAACTGAATGATTATAGACATGATATAACAACATTAGAGAACTCAATAAAAATAGTGCTTAAAAGAAAATCTATGATATTAAATTTTATATTAGTAAAAAAAATAAAAATAGTAATTTGAGTTTCATCTCAAAAATCTGGAAAAAAGAACAAATTAAGCCAAAAGTAAGTAGAGAGAAGAAAATGATGAAATTAACAAGAGAATGAAATATAAAATAGAGAACAATAGAGAAAATTAACATTCAAAGTTTTGTTTTTTGAAAAAATTAATGAAATTGGTAAATTCTTAAAAATATTAATTAAAACATGGGAGAGAAAAATTTTCAAGTCAGAAATCAAAGAGAATATCATTATAGATCTTACAGATATTTAAAGAATTTTAAGGTGATGGTATATAGAGTTACATGAAAATAAATTTGACAATGTAAATGAAAAAAATGTAAAAAGAAAACACAGAATAGCAAAATTGGCACAGCTGGCAGAGAGTGAATCTGCAATACTTAACATTGGACTTTCAAGATTATTTTGGTAAAGCCATTTCCAGCCAGCAGGGTAAAAAAGCGAAGAAGCCAGTCCTGAACAAGTATCTTTAAGTGGATGATAAGTGGCACATGACACTTGCACTTACATCCCACTTATGAGAACTTATCCTGTGGCCATAATTACTGGGAAGGGGACTGAGACCTGTAATACCATATCTAATGGGGTTTGCCCTGTGCCCCGCTAGAAGGGTGAATGGATGTGGGGTGACAAGCAACAGTATTCCATAGTATATTTTGCAGTACGATGGTAAACATTGAAAGCTAATATTGTTATCTAAAATTGGGAGATGTAGGAAACAGAGTGGAAATAGTGAGAAAGAGGAAATATATGAATTTTACCACTGGAAGGCTGCTGAGAATTTATCTGAAGAAATAAGGAATTGAGGGTATTTTGCTCACCTCCTCTTCACCCCTTTGATGAGGAAGAGACTCCCACATTAGCATTATAAGAATAGCAGACACATAACATTCAACAACGGATAGATTAGGATATTCCATGCTATGCAGGGTCACATGAGGGTTGCACCTTGGAACAGAGTGAACAATCAGAGGCTATGAGAGGCAAGCTCTGTTGTAGTGTCAAAAGAAGGATGATATTGGCTTGTTTGACAATTCAATGGGCAAGGAGGAAACTAAAACCCACTACTCAGGTACAAACATGAACTGTATTTGGTCTGTTTGATAAGGAGAATTGTTTAGGGGAGCCTTATTCATAGAAGCAGAGTGCGGAGGAGAATTTGCAGTTGGCCATTCCAGAACCTCCCCATTTCAGATATCAAGGCAGTATGTAATATAAATTTAGATCTCATACTACGGAGTGTAATACAGAAATAATTATGTATACATAATTATAAAGGTAATCATTAGAACAAAAAGGTGAACCTTGTTAAATATCAGAAAAAAATTACACATGCATGGATATATACATACTTACAAAGAAATCAAATCAGATACTTAAAGGTTGAAAACATGCAACATAAAATAGTAAGAATACCCATATCTGTCACAATAGTAAAATTAAAATTGTTCTATTAGAAGAAAAGTGTTTTCAGCAGATTGTATCACAAACAAAGCTGAAAATTTTACTGTTTACAAGAAACACAGTGAAAACAATGCATTAGTAAAGGCTGAATAGTAAAAGAATGAGAAAAGATACACGCAATGATTGAAAACTTAAAAAATAAGGGTCATGATCTTCATATTATATAATATGAGATTCAGACAAACATGCAGGCACTTTAATGTCAAATGTTGTCATCATTCTAAATAATGGTAATACATTTAGAAATATCTAATAAGAGCGGTAATATTCTTAAAGAAAAATTAAGAACAATACAGAAACATATTACTAGCTTGAGATTTTATTTGACCTTTATAAGTGAATAAAGAAATAAAGAAAATGTCTAACTAATAAAATAGATCTTATTGCTATACATTGAAGTATTATTGATATACATAGACATACAATTAATATACACTGAAGATCTAACTAGCATAGTAAGATATAATTTATTGATATACATTGAAATGTGTTATCTGAAAATAGAGTTTACACCTCTTTTACAAGTGGTCAAAGAGCATATAAAAATATTAATGATACATAATGCGATGAAGACACCCTTCTGAATTCCAAGCAATAAAAGTAGTACTGAGAGTACTGTCTGCTCAAAATGCAATGCAGCTAGAAAACAATTAACAGTTCACATGAAAATTCATTGCCTTTAATTTATAGCATGAATCTTCACACTATGTCAGCTGATCAATACCTTTGTTTCCTGTATCACTGAGAAAATACAAGCAGTCATAATAGAACATTTCTATTACCACATGCGCTATACCTACACATATCCCTCTATATTCACATATTTGGCCTTCACTCTGGCTACCACACGTAAATTATTCATGCTTCTACCTAAAGCCTACATCCCACATTTTTGTGTAACATTTCCAAATAGTAGTTATTTTACCTAATTTTCCCCAGTATTTAATATTAAATGTGTTCTCTTGTTTAGTTGTGATTCTTATGCACATTTGCATCCTTATGCACTTGGGGGAGTGAACATTTATTTATAATCACAAATTAAAAATCAAACTATCTTTCATCTGGTGAATGTGAATTCATATTGTGGTCCCCCCTTAAAATGAGATACTACTTATAAATAAAAAGAATGAAATGTGATAGGTGTAACAACATAGATGAATCTCAAATACATTATGCTAAATTTTAAAAGTCAGACTTAAAATGCTATATATTGTACGATTTTATTTATTTGACATCTTGAAAAGGCAGCATTATTAAGAAAGAAAATAAATTAGTGGTTTCCAAGAGTGAGTGGGGCTGGAAATGAACTCCACGAGGGAATGATTCTGTATGTTGATTATAGGAATACTATATGTTTTTGTCAAAGCTCGAGAATTGAATGAAAAAAAATTATTTGTGTATAAATAAAAATAAATGAAAGCTAAGGTTTAGAAAATACATATAGTATACTACCTTTTATATGAAAAAAGGTAAAAATAAGAATATATTTGCTTTTATTTTGTATGTATAGTTAAACTCTGAGAGCTTACATAAGAATCTATTAACACTGGCTACTGATATGTGTGCATGGGATAGTTGTGTTGTTACAGAGCATAAACGGGTGGCAGACTAAACTGTAGGGAGGATTTCTCTCCTTTATTTTTCTATATGTATATTTCTTTTATTATTTTTTAAAACATGGAAACACATACAATCTATTAAAACTCTACTAAAAGTGATGAAAAGTAAGCCAGATAATAATGAAAAATTTAAGTACAGTATATTGCCAAAAAAAGACAATTGGGATCACAGGGAAAGTTAAAGTATCGCTATTCAAAGAAGAGAAATGTAATGATAGGCTTGGCTGTAAACCACACTTACAAAGATATAGTGCCATAAATGTTCTTTTAAAGTCTGATGGAAAACAGTGACAATACATTCAGAGGATGAGGAAAACAGTTGGGTTTATTGTAAGATTACTTAATCCTTATCCATTATAGCATACAAAGTACAGATTTGATCATCTTAATTAACAATATAACCATTATTTTAAAAATGCTAATTTAAACTAGAATCTGAGTCAAAGTGGTGGTTTCTGAGTAGAGGGACGGAGGGGTGGGGAAAGTGAGAGCAGGGAAGTGTCAACTTTTAGTATAATTTTTTTTGGTACTGTTTGACTTTTAAGCCATATATATTGATTATTTCAGTAAGTAAAAATATGTATATATATAACATATATATATATAAATATATACATACATATGCACATATACATATAAGTGTATAAATATTAAAACATATACATATATGTATATATACATATATAGGCTACTGTTGGTTTGATTGAAATTATAAAAGATGTAGCACAAAAAGAGAAAAATATCCATGAGGAACAATCTTTTATTATAATCTCAAAGGATTATTTTACCCCCCAAATTTACAAACTACTGATCTGTGAGAGCAGACAGAAATTAATATCCTTTAGCCAAATTCATTCTGTAGACGTGTTTCGGTTACACAGTGCTGTAAAAAGTGTGCATTTATGTACCTTTAATCTAGATATGCATTCTCCAACTTAACACAACCCTTGGCTTTCTACATCCAGACTTCAACATGCAGCATATTTTATACACTATAAATTCCCTCCATCATTCCTGAGACATTTGATTTGCAAATCCTGAGTGACTGAATGCTCTGAGGAGACAAAAAAATGTTGTCCCCAGAAATTGGGAATTATGCTAAAGGAGATAAAATTTCATTCAAGTCAGAGGGGGTGAAATGAGACAACTAAGAAATCATAATTTTAATTATTACTCTAAGCTAGTTTAGCCATCCTGAACTATCAGTGCTAACCTCTGCTAATGTTTTGGGTGTTAGCTGATGCTACATATCAAATCTAGTTTAGCTCATTAAATATAATTACTCACACACAGAGCCTTCACTGCAGTAATCCAAATTACCGAGGCAGACGCACACCTATGTTCTATAAGTAGAGATTTGTTTTTTCTGTGATAGTTATGATGTAATTCTGGTGGATTATAATTAAGAAAATAATTTTCTGCAATACTGTAGTCTCAGTTTTTGAGCTCAAACACCTCTTCAGCTACATCTAACTTTTAATGGCATACTGTTGATGAGATTATAGTTTAATATTTGCAATATAAAAGAGTAAAAATGGGTAAAATTTGTTATTTTAAATTGGCTACAGATGTTTTCTGATTTTTCTTTGGAGAAACCTAATGTTTATTTTGGGGGAAAATATTGTAATGGTCTTTTGACACAGAACCAAAATCTTTTTGTGAAATGAAAGTGTTTAAATTAGTGAGAGATAAACCACTTTACATAACAATGTAAAATGTCTTCTTCCTTGTCAGATTTTATTCCAAGACATTATGTCTAGTTTTAGTAAATTCTGTGCCTGAGCCTGGATGTTAGTGGAAAGAGAGGCCTATTATGTACATTCGAAGGCATGACTGGTAAGTAAGGCCTGCCTACTGGGGAAAGAAAGCCAGTGGAAATACCGGATCAGCAACACCCTGTGAAAGATCATGGCCCATGGATATGCAGTGTCTGACTTTCTTGCTTCTTTTTGCCAGTATGACTCCTTGCTAGAGTGTTCAGGCCTTTAGTCACATATAAATAAATAAATAAATAAATAAATAAATAAATAAATAAAACACAGATATATACGCATACATATATGTACACACAGATACACAAATGCACATACATACATATATAGACACATATATGTACTGTATATTTACGTATGTATAAATATATTTATATACAGTATACACTATATATGTACACAGATATATACATATGTACAAATTATGTCAGTGTGCTGCACATTAAATTACTGTAGATATATACAATATGTACATATATATGTGTGCATATAAGTTCATACGTAAATACATATATTAATTTTACTTTTACTTAAAGTATTTAAAGGAGAGATATCTCTATCTTTGGTGAAAACTATACAAGTATGTTGTAGCAATGGCAGACTAGTTAATTTAGACCAGCTTGTAAAAGAGACTTGTCCTGAGAGTAAAATATGCATTTAGTCTTTTTTTGCAAGTGACAGCATGAAGAAGATATGGGGTGGAAATGCTCCACACTCTCTTGGGAAGAGGGGTCTCTATAGGTTTGTGTGCTTAGGTTTATAGAAGGTCAGAGGCTATATGCAGTTTCATATGTTCTTATGGGGGAAAAATAATAGGGAGAGTTATGAGTTTGGATCCTAACAGAATATAGTCTCTGTGGCTAAATGTTAGTCAGACATGAGTTTTGGATGGTAACAGAAGTTCACTGGGCATAAGACAACTATCTAGGAGCTTTACTCTAGTAACAGAACCTCTCTTGCTTTGATTTTCTCTCTTCAAGAAGGACCCAGCCTCTTTTAATGGCTCACGCAATTAGCATACACCCACTCAGGTTAATCTTTCTTCTGACTAACTCAGAGTCAACTAATTTGAGGCCTTATGGCTTTCCAACTGATTAAATCAGCTTGACCCAGTAAATCAAAAGAATAAAGAACAGAGCTTGACAAAAGTACTTTAAAGTACTTCAAATAGAATATAACTCTTGGGATTTGGACTCCTTGAAAGTATAGCCATATTACATCAATCACTCAAGTTTTACACAGGAAATAATAATTATCCAGTTAATTGATATGCTTTTTAAAAGGAGAACATTCCATTTGAGATGAGTTAAATGGCAACATACTTGTAGATTATGCTTGTGCAATATAAAAATTAAAACCACTGATTAAGTTAATTAATACTAATCAATGATCATTAGAACATAGGGTTCAGGGCAAAGAAACTAAACTTGCAAGTATAAATGTATAACTTCTTAAATTATGATTTAAGAAAATCTTCATTGTTCATTAAATGTTTATTATGAGCTGGATTTTAAATTCAGGTAATGATAATAACTGAGTACTTATTTTGTGACTGATATTGTTCTAAGTATTTTATATGCATTATTCCATTTAATACTTTTAATATCCCTTTGAAGTAGATATTGTTATTATTTCCAGTTCGCACATGAGAATCTATATAACTTGCTCAAAGTCTCATTCTAGCTAGTGGTGGTGCCAGAGTGTAGAATTTGGTAGGCTGACTCCAGCGTCTATTCTGTACGTCTTAGAGAAAAAAAGGAGAGAGAGAATAGAATTCCTAAGATCTACTTAGAATCGCAATATTTATTTTAATAACGAATATCCAGTGATCTTCATATTATTCAGAAGGAGCATTTTTAGTAGAGTTTAGACTCTTGAGGTTTTTGTTTCCTACTAAGGACTAAGTTCTGGCAAACATCCAAAGGAAAAAATGATTAATTTATTTTTTATGGGTAAGTATATTTTATATTCTCAAACATGACAAGTATAAAGATGGTTTCTGACATAATACAATCAATAAAGATTTAAATGAATATAAATTTTTCTCTTTAGTTATCTTTATTTGTAACATTTTTAAATTCTTTATAGGAAAAAAAAAAAAAAACACTGAGTCTTTCTTTATCCTCTCCACAATTTCTCACTTTCTCTTTGATCAGTAAAATACCTTGATAAACTCCATGCTCATATTCGGCAAGATGTTAGTTTTTTATTTTTGTTTTTATTGTTTTGTTTTTCCTAAAGAATACACTGTTTGGGTAGTGATCTGTCTAAGCATTATGCTGCTTGGGACAGGTATATCCTTACAAGAAGTAACATATTACATGTTGACAATAGGAATCCCTTAGACAAAACACTGAAAATGTGACAATGACATTAGCATTAAATAATAAACTTTAAAAATCACCAAAGCAGTATACACTGGAACTCAGCAACTTGTTAAATAACGTAAAAGCTTATGTATGTATATGTGTGTGTGTGTGTGTGCGTGTGTGTGTGTGTGTATACACACACATGACAAAATGAACCAAGATATTAGCACAAATAGAGCTGAAGGCATTATATAAAGCAAGAGAAGTAATTATCAAAGATTACATTTATTAGGTACTCAGTAAAAAGCTTAAACAACTAACAATATACTTGCAAAGCTCTCCAGACCTTAATCCCTGATCTCTGAAGGTTAACATATCATAGAATATGCATGCATTGACATAAATCTTACTTTGAAATGGTTATTATTTTCCATTTTTAAAATAAGACAGTATAATCATTTAATGTCTTTGCAGTTGATTTTCTGTTCAACTTTTACTATGTCATATTTCTTTTATATGAAATTCTAAATATCATATTTCAGGATTTACAATTTTAACACACTCTGTATTTGTTTAAAAATCTAAATGCAAGTTCATTTAGATTTTTACCTTTTTTTCCAAAATATTCTTTGCTTTTAAAATTTATATTTTATTGAATTTCCCTTGGTTTTCCAAAGTAAAGCTGAGATTTGAGCTGGTAACTAATAAATTATCTAACAGAGAATATGAGGGATGGGGTAGGGAAAGGAAGTGTGGAGAGAAGAGTATTATGTGGATAATACTTTGCTCTCTCTAAGTTAAAACCAGTTTCCTTATTGTAAAAGTTTTCTCATTTTATTTTTGTTTTGTTTTGTTTTATTGTCACAAGGCCTCGACATCTTCTATTACTGGCCTATCAATTTCTTAGAATTCCAAGGGAGATTCATTGCAAAAAGAATGTAATATAACAAAAATGATATTTTAAAATATATTAGAGACTAAAAAACTAGTCATAGCCTATTCATGTATCTAGGCCTATGTTCATAAGAGACTAATAAGAAAATGTAAGACATTATAGTGAATTAGAGAAATATGACACTAATATTGGGGGTTATATGATGGGATATAAAGGAAATAGATAAGTCTCAGTGACATTAAGGTTTTTGAGCCCAGCCATACCAGTTAAAATAGCTGTCACTATAGAGATTCTGAAACACTATATGAGACATATGGAATGAGAAGTGTATCAATGAAACTCACTGAAAGCTCCTTGGCATGAGAAAAAGCGAATTCTAAATATATAAAGCTGTTTTGCAGATGTTATTTTAAAATTCTACCATCCCCATTTGAGCAGCTGCTAATTTGCCTTTGACATAATAAATGTAGTCCTTCAAAACTCATATTCAAGTTGTAGGTGCTACTGACAAGCACAATTACACACAAGTTGTTAGGATTCTTATTTCCCACAATTGGGCATTTCCAGTGTTGCAAGTTTTACAGTAGTTCAGACCCAGAGATATTCTGTTTGTGTGCAAAAATTATATTAGATGCTTTGCGAATGCATTTGCTAAGCATTAGTTTCACTTTATGGAACTTACTAGGTTTCCCTGCAACATAGAAATATACAGAAATTATTAATGAATGCATCAGCCAATAATAAAAAAAATTAACAAAAAACCACTGAATTCACTGAGAAAATCTGGTTACAGGAAATGTTAGCACAATTACAATTTACAGATCTCAAGGGAAAAAAATCATGCTTTCTCTCTATAGTTGGAATTTTCTACCTATAGTCCTGATATTTTTGACAAAGTTGGTGAGAAACATCTTTACATCTCAGTTTAGGCTTAAGTTGTCATTCCTGCTCCTGTCCACATTTACCATTCCATCCTTTTCTAAACATGTTTGTCCTCTCCTAAAATTTATCATCTAAATAAAATAAGAAATGGAAACTTCTATATGTAGCAACTTAACAAATTTCTTATGAACAAGTACTAGTGAAAACTAAACAAAAAAAAGAGAAGGGGATGATAAAGTACCTTGTGAATACCTGATTATTATAAGGCCTGCTTCAGCTGCAATGGGGTAACAGTGTTTGTTCACAGTTGTAAAATATTCAGTAACAGTTGAGGGTAAAACTCTGCCAGATCTAGGTTTTCTTATACCCTAAATACAGTAATTTTCCTTAAACACTGAGTATAAAAATCTTATAGCCATTTCCAGGGGTATATAGTTGTTATCCAAGCATAGTACAAAGTTCAACACATGACCTGCAAAATTGGCCAAGTGAAACGCCCGTATTACTACCACTGGTTGAGTGAGAGATTGCTTTGCTATTTGCTGTATGTAGTTCTCAACATGGTGCCTTTGATTATAGCACCTCTGAGGATAATATACTTATCACTAACCTTTGGGAGATAGTGTATACAATGTGGTAATAAGAAAAGTATAATTCCAAAATATGAATGTATATTTTCTTTTGTAATTGCTTATGGAAGTACTTTTTTAAGGAATAATTAGAACTCACCAGGAGCTCAAGAATTTAGACTTTTAATATCTAATGTTGAGGGCTCTTTAATACTATTGATGTTTACTTGGTGCACTGCCTTATATAAATGAACTTAAACATGTTTTCGGTGAAAAAAAAGGAGCTTAAGATGTAGATATCACTGAGATCATTGTAGCCCGTTCAAAATGCTATTATAAGGAGATATTACAGGTGATAAATATATCTCACTGTATGAACTTTAAACATGTAAAATTTTAGGTATATTGCGCTAAGCTTCATGAGTGCTGGTACTCTGTCCTTTGTGTTCAAAATTGAAACCAATGCTTAGATCTTAATAAAATTCGCCACATTCTGGTTTTCTGATATAGAGTGGGTATTCATTATATATTTTTAAAATGTATTTACCATCTCAAACTTTTTTGTCATGTTTTCTGAGGGCTCTGTCCAACATCAATATAAATTAACTTTTCACTGAAATAATGATCTATTTTGTGGTCTTACCCAGACTCTAACATGAGGAAAGTCTTTCCTTTGAAGAAGCCCCTTAAATGAATGGAAGTGAATGATGTCCATTTCCCCATTTCATGTACTGCTATCACTCTGATAAGGCATAATCACAGCTCCTAGTACTATTATAGCCAATTACATACTCATTCTCATGTGTAACTTTCTTTGCAGCTATGCCATCAGATTATACTCTAACTTGCAATATTTAGTAATTATCTACTATTCATCAGTAGCTCATTCAAACAACTATCATGATTTAGGGGTTTTCAATATCTGTGAAGATAATTTCTCTACCTTTTCTGCTACATACCTCTGACATTTTTCACCTTAATATATTTCACTTCTATAGAATTCTGCTTCCTATATCATGCTTACACCTCACGTTTTGACACGATCCAGGATTTCATCAGCTTTGAAATAATAGAATATAGCATACCCAAGACTTCTTAAATCATGTATAGCTTGTGATTTTCCAATTATTCAATTAAATAATTAAAACTTTAGTATATAATACTAAAACCCAAGACTAATGGAGGAAGTCAATGTCATAGAGGGGAGGAAGCAGAATTTACCATAAGGAGAGACCTGCATTGAGAAAATACCTTACCCACACATTTTTCTTGGCAAACCTAGATTTTTCTCATAAGGAAAATACTCACTGAAAAAGCATAAGGATATATCACAACTCTTCAAATGCAAACAGATATTATTTTCAGCAGGATCTATGTTTTTTTTTTCCCAGAGTTTTATACTATTTTTCTTCCTGTTTACTGCAATATTTTGCTTCAAAAGTTTGTCTTCCTATAGCTTCTTGAATCTGATGTTCTTTTATTTTATAATGCAGGATTTTTTTTTTTTTTGGCTCCACATTTATTCTATTCTTCATCCTTGAAGATTTGGATATCAAACTAATCCTAAGTTTTTATCCATGAAGAGAAAACGCATTTTCTTATTCTATGTGGATGCTGGAATTTCCCTCCTACTTTTAACCACCTGGAGTACTAATTGATATGTAGAGTCTCTAGTCCCAATGTTGTAATATAATTTTTTTATATGCTGGGTAAGCCTCTTTATATGGTGAGGTATCTCATTAACTGCTTCCTGGCATAAGTTGATTTTTTCTGTGATACTTTGAAACAACCTGAATTTGCTATTTATTTTATTTTATATTTTTTAATCTTCTACTTACTGGCTGACACAGTAAAAAGTACCAACTCACATTACACTGTGCAACTCCTGTGACTCATTAGTGGACACATGTCCTCGTCACATGAGATGGCTGACAATTGCAGTCTTAAAAAAAAGATATTAATGAAAAGAACAGGGATGCGAACTTGCTCTAGCTATGCTAGAAATCTTTGTTCACCTCTCAGGTAGCCAATGGACCAAATGTGTGAAGTCATAATAGTATAACATAATAGTTAAAAGTATAGTCTTCCTGATTATCAGACCGTGCTGAAATCCTAATAGTATCAATGACCCAATTACTGATTTACAAACTTGTATAAGTTCTTGGACCTCATTAAGTATTTTTATTGCTTAATTCTTAACATGTGTATAATAATAGGCCTCATCAGAAGGATAAAATAAGACAGTTTATGCACTGCATTTTGTCATTAAAGCAGTGGTGAACATTGACTCATGATGGGAGATTTATCAGAATCTTCCAGGATATTAGACTTGTATGTCAGTCACATGCCATTTGTTTGTTTGTTTGTTTGTTTCCTACTTATGGCACGAATTATAACTGAATACTTAAAAACTATGGCATGTTCATATTTGGTCTTTCATAATGTTGGAGAAGAAATGAGAAAAATAGAATAATCAGATATGCAAAGAAAAAAAGAGATAAGAGATTTAAAAAGCATCTTGATGATTTTCCATGTGCTGTTGCAATCTGTGTTCCCTAACATTTCACCAGCATTAGGTTCTGCTAGATAGTTCTATTTTCTTAGAACAGTTTTATCCTGGTTCTATCCAAATTTTCTTTTGCAAACTAGCTCTGATTTGTTTCTCTTCTTGCAAAAAATTAGTGCTAATTAATGCATCTATATATTTTGTGCATCTGGGTTCTAGCCACAAAACCTTTCTCATAACTACCCTATCTATGTTCTTGCATGCCTTACAAATAAAAAAATTATCTAACATACATTATTTATTTATATACTCATTAAAGTTTTATTTCCTTTGCACTTTAGATTAAATGGGTCACCCATGAAATCTTTCCTTTTCTCAGTTGAAACAATTGCCCCTTTCACAATATATTCTTGAACATGTGTACCTGCCTCGTGGAAGTGATTTCATTTTGTCATACATTAATAGTTACTTAAAGACCTACACCAGCTTGAATTTCTAACTCTTTTAAGGCCAGTGTCATTTCTGCTTACTCCTTTTTATATCTGCCATGGACCTAATATCTGTCTATATGTCTTTGCACATATTGGGTATTCAATAAAAATTATATATATATATATATGACTGTATAAGAAAATCCATTTCACACAGCCCTGTAACCATCCATTTCATTACATGTAGTTAATGTTTAACGTTTTCTGCATTCTGTGTTTGTGTGTGTTTATGTGTATGTGTGTGTGAATGTATGTATAATACTATATCACAGAAGAAGGAATAAATGTCCAACCAAATATATGTAGTTGGCTGATGAGAAAAGGGGAGGTAAAAAGTCAAAGCAGCAAGTTTCATTAAAGCACTGTAAGCAGTATTCCAGGAACATAAAGCACAAATTTTGATGAGAGCAATCATAATGGATGAAGAACGCAAAAGAACTAGGAGTCAGATAAAAAGGGACCTTTTATAATGTAGTAAAGAGATAGCAATTTGCTAAATTTATGGAATGTAAATTAAGTAATTTAGAAATATATTTACTTTTCAGGTCACTGAAAGAACATTGACTGGATGTGGCTGTAATTTTAAAGATAATGCCCTAATGGCCAGAAAGACTAATTTGATCTTCTGTGGCATCTAGATAAGGTGATCTACTTTTAGTAGCACTGACCGATTCAAAATTATAGAGACTGGTAAACACTCTGAATTAATTGCTTTCGACTTTTATGTTTGAATATAGATTTGAATTTCACTATTGAAATTCAGTCCCTGCTCATTATTCCCTGGACAGGAAACCTAAGTTCAAAGGTGCTAAACGGAACAGAGATGGTTATTGTTCATGTAATGCATAATTAATCATACATTATGTAAATGTATATGATCCTAAAAGCTTAGGAAATTCCAAAATAAGCCAGGATTATGCATTAGCAAGTTTATTTACTTATTACCTTATTATGTTTTTCATCTAAAGGAAAAATATACACAATAAATTGCTGCTGCTTCTTTCTTTTTAAAGTTATATTGAAAGCATACTTTTAATTATCAGAAATGCTGTAATGATCTTCTTTCTTCTTTGAATAATTGACACAGAGCTTAAAGGGTTACTGCATTTTAAAATAAGAATCATTTGGCATAATGGAAAATTTTGTCATGTTTATGTCTTCTAGATTTGACAACAAGATTTTACAGCAGAAACAATGACTCTGTTTTAGAGCTAAGGAATCTGGGCTCATGGTGAAAAGATCACTGTAGTCTATTAAATATGATTTTTTTTTCTATTTAGCTCACAAAAGTTTCCAGGAAATTTTGTAGCCTCAAATAGTTTGTCAAATATGTGTATTTTATGATCAGCATATTTATAGCACTTATGATAATGTAGCAGATGATTGAATCTAATAGTTGATCACTGTTAATATATAATAGAATTTATAAACATGTGCATCAATATAATATGATTTAGATGTATGCAACATATATGTACGTATTACACTTATAACATTAATGTATATGCATATCCTTGGCAAAAACCCCATATAAATTCTTGAGATTTCTGTCACAGAACCATTGACATCTCTATGTCTTATGGATGTTTTCTACCTTTTCTATCATGAGATTATGTCTGTCTTAATAGTGGCATTTCTCGTTGTTGACATAGTTTATAGAGCACAGGGTAAAAATCAAGTGTTTTACAAAACTCAATACATATTAATTCCATTTTAGCCTTATTCCTATTTATGTTAAAATATAGCTTACCTTTATGTCAAAAGTCTTGTTCATGTGTTTATTTGTGTATATGTTTGTGTTTATTGTAAGTGATAGCAATGATTCAAATAGCTTAGGGAAAAATGAGAATGCATAGGCTTATATATCCACACTGTGGTGAAGCCAGGGGTGAACTTGTGATGCTAGATGTCTTAAATTTCAGTGACTTCAGAAAGTTCGGTGGTAAGTAGTGTGAAATAATTTTCTCTTACAACTGAGAATTTATTTTACTTAGATAGGAAGAGTAGCTACTGGAATACCAGGTATTCAAATATTAGAATGCTTACTATCTGATAGGAATGTTATGTCTCTGGTCCAAGGTGAAAATGGATCTTGGAAGGGGAAATCAGCAGAATTAGGTAAGGAAAGCAGAAACTACCCTATACAATCAAATGGGAAGAAGTTTATTTTAGAAAAGTAGAGGTTTATAAAAACTTTGCTGGCCACAACAAAGATCAGAAAGGTGAATTTCAAGGAGTCCAGAGGGCCAGAATTACATAAAAACTAATATCTATGCTTTCTGCTTCCTACTTCACCTACGTGGAGTGCATTTTTCTCAGGAGAATATCCAGAAATTGCTGAAAAAAAAAAACTTATTTCTGCACTTTCCCAACACCAATACATGTCTGATCCATTAGAAGTCTTTCATCCTATATCTCAGCTTCCTTTCATGTGTTGCTGGCATTTCATTAAGTAACTAAACAATTACGCTATTCTCAATTGCTCAAGCTTATACATTAAATTCAGAATCTGTAGAAAATGTTCTCATAACTAATAAATTTGGAGAAATTCCAAATCATTTTATTCCTCCTTGATCTAATAACCTTGGCATCGACATCTTTACATACTCCAAAGGTTTCTGTAAATATATATATTAATAAGCCTTGCAATTTATTTGGTGTACATGTACCTCCTCCTGAAACAGACTTTAATTTCCTGAGTTGCTCGGATATGACACTAAATATAGATCTATAAGTATTGAGAGTGAGTGGCATGGGTCCTGAGAGGAATCAGCATTCCTTGAAAGGCAAGTCGCTCAAATGATATCATTATAGGGCATTCAGAAAGTTGAGGCAGTGGCAGAAAGTATGTTTATCACAGCAAGATAGACTCAGTGAGATCTTGGACTGCAAGATATTCCTATTATTGAGAATCCAAACAAATGTCTCAGTTTCAATTCTAGGGGAACTATTCTTTACCAATCAGAGTCGTAACATCAAGGTTGGACATTTGATAAGGTTGTGAATTCAACCTGCACTGTAATTCAGCAACCCACAGTATCAAAATTTCTTTCTGATTTTCAATAATCCTTGTCTGCAACTACATGAGGAAAAAGGGAAATCAGAGGGGCTCTCTGGTTTTCGGCTATACTTTCAACTGAGAATTTAAATGCTGGACTTGCAATTTTTTTATAAACTCTTTATTATAGTATGAGTCAGCCATCCTATATCCATAGTTCTTTATACTCATGTTTTTCACCATAATGTTTCATTGCAGGAGTAATATACTCATTCAAATCCTGTTTTATTTTAATTTCCACATAATTTCAAACACTAAGCAATATAAATTTGTAAATTTAAGCTTTTTATTTTTGGCCACTACATACCAGTATTTTACGTATACTGGTAATGAGATTATTACTGCTTTCAAATCTAATTAGATCAGAGAACCAATCCCAGATTCTCATATTTGGGGGTGTTTCTTTAAAATCACTACTGGTAACATGTTGATCTGGTGAGGTCTGGAAACTAAAGTGACTCTAGGCATTTAAAATCAAAAGACATTTAGTATACAGTATTAGAAACTTGCACAACACTTTGAAGCCTAAGGGAACAAATATCTGCAAGGCCATTTACAAAAAAATCAGGGTGTGTTTAAATAACAGAAAGTCACTAATATATCTAGATTCCATCAACAATTAAGTGATTAGTTCTCAGGTTTTTAAAACTTTTAAAAAACCTGACACCTACACCTGTCCATAGCTACCAGCTTCTCTTTTTTTCCCACAGTCCACGAATCATCCCAGTGACTCTCATGGTGAATTTATCTGGTACTCCAGTCACTGATGAGTCTGGGAAATGTAAGTTCAAGGTTTTACATCTTTGAGAGTCAGTGATGTTCTAAAATGGATAAAGATAGTCCTGAGTATTAGCAAACAACATGTGGAGTATCTGGTATGTTTATAAAAATAAGAGCAGAAATGATTATTGATGGTAAAGCATTGAAGGTCTTTGCTCTAAGTTCAACAACACAAGGATGCAAGCTATCACTTCTCCCACTTAATGATTTACTAAAGTTCTAGCTATAAAGGAAAGCAATGCAAACTACATCAAAATAAAGAAAAAAACAAAAGCGTGCTATTAATAGACTATATAATTATCTATGTAAATAACCCAAAAGAATCTGTACTTTAATTCTTAGAATTAGTTGAAGTTTTTAGCAAAATAGAAGATAAAATATAAATATATAAGATTAGATTGCATTCCTTATACTCACAAAAAAGTAGTTTATAAAGTAGTTTACTTAATATACTATTTATAAGAACATAAAAATATAAAGTACATGAGAAAAAATCTAATGAAAATATTTAAGATATTCATAAAAACGTTAAAACTTTATTGCAAACTATTAAAAAGACCATCTAAATAAATTTAAAGTAATAAATACAATATTTATAAATTATTTAAGGCATCGTTCTTTACAAATCCTGATGAGAGTGTTTTTAAATCTTGGTCAATTAATTCTGAGATTTAAATAGAAAATTGCCAAGTATAGCTAATACCCTTCTGAAGAGATATAAGGTTAGATGATTTACTGACCTAATGTCAATAATTATTATAAAGCTTTAGTAATTCAGATGGTATAGTAAAGAGTAACTGCACCATAAAACTGAATAGAGAATCCAGAATATGCCCAGACAATATGGAAACTTGATTTATGAAAGATTTATCAGTACAGAGTAGTGAGATATAAAATGAACAAAATGAGCTGGGGCCAATTGACTCTCCAAAAGGATATAAGTGAAATTAGATCTTGTGGTATGTGGAATTCCCAAGATTCTCACATTTTGTTATGCTCACCCTGCATAATCTCCTCTCATTAAAATACAGGCTAAACCTGTGGATATGGTGGCATATCTACTTTTGTTTTATGTTACATTACCTGGCAAAAAGGATTGTATACATGTAGCAAACAGCTAACTCTGAGTTAATCAAAAGACAGATGATCTTGGGTGAGCACAACCTAATCAGTGATCCATTAAAGACACAAGAAGCAGGAGCAGATGCTCTCCTGCTGCCTTGAAAAATAGGTGCTATGTTGAGAGAACCCTCTTTATTGTGTCTTAAGATGGAAACATCTTTTTGGTTTTAATATATTCAATATAAATAAAGGGAATGAAAAACAATCCAAAAAACTGGGAAGAATTTTATGTTATACCTAAAATTGACAAAGAATTAGTATTCAGAAATTATTTTTTAATGTTATAAGTCAACAAGAAAAATTCAAATAGCACAATAAAAAAGCAGGCAGAGAGACGAATAGGCACTATACAAAAGGAGATACCTGAATGGCTAATAAACATAAGAAAATCTGCTCAACTTTATTAACAACAAGGGATATACAGTACCCCACCCTTATCTGCAGTTTTGCTTTCTGTGTTTTCAGTTTCCCTTGGTTAATGGCAGTCCAAGAATATTAAATGAAAAATTTCAAAAATAAATAATTCACAAGTTGTACATCTTATGCCATCCTGCTCCATTCTGCCCAGGATGTGAATCATCCCTTTGTCCAGTGTACCCGTGCTGTACATGCTTCCCACACATTAATCACTTAGTAGCCTTTCTAGTTATCAGTTAGAGAGTGAGAGGCCACATTCACATAACTTGTACTACAGTTTATTGTTATAATTGTCCTATTTTAGTATTTGTTATTGTTGTTAATCTCTTACTATGATTAAACTTTATCACAGGTATATATGAATAGGAAAGAACATAGTAAATAGGGTTGGGTGCTCTCCGTGGTTTCAGGCACCCACTGGGGAGTCTTGGAATGTATACCCCATTGACGAGAGGGTACTGCTATACAAAGAAATCAGACTAACCACCATTACACAAACTTCAGATTTTGGGGGTAAGACTAAAAAGGCCTACCAAGTAAAGCTTGGCACAAATATAAAGCAAGTTGAATACAAACATACTGTGTGATGGAGTATAAATTGATAGAACCCCTTTGGGGAGAAAAAAACAAACAAACGTGATTTTGCTTCCTGGATTTGAAAAAAGCACATACCCTATGGTTGAATGGTTTCATTTCTGTTTAGATGCCATAGAGAAACTCTTATACCCATGCATGGCAAATCATGATTTTGAGAGCTATGTCATAATACTTTATTTCTTACATATAGTTGATAAGTATTATTTCATATCTACTCAATATTTCATAAAAATATTCTTTAAAAACTCTGAAAGATTGTCTTTCATTGTGTTTTCACACCAATCACAATGCTCAGAAAGAAAGAATTTGTATTAGATATAAGATTAGAAGGAGTATTTCCAAAACTAGTGGGTGTTGTTTATTTTTAAAGTTCAGGATTAAGGTAGAATAAAACAATGGAAACTACCCTTGCTTTAAAATGAAATGCTAAAGGTTAAAAGTGAAAGTGAAAAAATAAAGAAAACAATTGTAAGATCATAAAATCCTATAGAAATCAAGGAAATTAATATGCATACGATAATGAGCCACACAATATATGTTGAATTGGTCTAAGCAATTGATATGCCTGACTGAAACTTTCGGCTGATGCTGTAGATATACAGTTTCTCAGCAGGAAAAATGTTGTGATCACTTCTTAGTACTAACTGTGGGTATAGGAGGACAGAATGGTGGCAAAAGTGCTTCACATATTTGTCAGTATCTTATTTATGGACTTGTTTAAGGTCATCCAAAATTTTGATTGAAAGCATTCTACCAGCCGATGTTAAAGTAAAAACCTACATAATTGCACAATTCACAGTGCTCATAAAAATAATCCAATTATTCAGAAGAAATACACTTTTTAGTCAGCCATTCTCCTGAAACCTTCATAGAAATATACAGTTTGATATATTGTACTATTATTTTTTAAATAATAGATGCAACAGGGAGTTGCACAGAACTCTGCCTAATGTTGATACTCAGTTTAGACTGACGATATCAGACTAGAAACAAATCAATCAAAGTGATTTTTGCCTGCAAACTATACCAAAGGTTCAGGCATATCTCACTGATGATTTATAGTTTACATCAAAAATAAAATAAATTATATGATGGAGAAATCAGTGTACTTCCAATGGTATTCTCCAAATATTGTTACTCTCGTTTCATAATTTATGAATTTTAAATGGATTTTATGAATACAGAAAATTTATCTCAGAGATATTTGAAAGAGGATAAGGATTAAGTGTATATTTTTTGTAAGAGTTAAGAAGTGTCTGGCCTTTTACCTCATCAAGAAATTAAACTGATGATCTAGGTGCAAATTGGGACAAAATAATTCTTAAACATTGTTTTTATCATGCTCTAGTGTAATGGACCCCCCCCCCCAGAATTCTATTTCAGATAGTATTAGAAATAATTTTTTTAAAAATGCACATTGCAGGGCTATAAGCTATGTCAATTCACCATATATCATAGCTACTCTTCAAGATAGTCAGTGAGAACCCAGTGATTATCCATCCAGTTTTCTTTGTCATTGTCCCAAGAAGGCCACTTTATTTTAGTAACCATCTCTGCTCTGCAGGGAGTTAGAAGGAAAAGACTCAAGGCAAAAGGCAGATGGTGTGTGCAAGGTCTTTAACTATGTACTAAAAAAATTTTGTAGCTTCCAATAAGCCCTCTTAGTAGACTTCTGCTCACATTTAAAAAAAAATTATGAATAGACTTTATTTTTCAGAACACTAAGCTATACAGAAAAATTGAGCAAATAGTACAGAGTCCAATACTCCCCTTGCACATAGTTTCCACCTATTATTAACATCTTACATTACTACGGTATGTTTGTTACCATTAGTGACTTACTATTGACACGTTATTATTAAGTAATCCATACTTTATACAAAGTTTCTTAGTTTTGATATAATGTCCTTTTTCTGTCTCAGAATCCCATCTATGATACCACAGTTCATTTGGCAGCTATGTCTCCTTAGGTTCATCTCGGTTGTGACAGTTCCTATTTTTCACTGACCTTAACAGTTTCAAGAATTATTGGTTAAGTTTATTGCAGGATTGGAATTTGTCTTTTTTTTTTTTTTTTTTTCTCCTCATCACTAGACTGGAGTTATGAGCTTTTGGAATCACAGAGTTAAGATGCCATTTTTATCACATGATTTATGACTGTTGATGTTGACCTAAATCATCTTACTGAAGTAGTGTTTATTGGTTTTCTTCAATGTGAAGTACCTGTCATTTTTCCCCTTTCCATACTATGCTCTGGAAGGAAGATACCACACACAGCCAGTATTTAATGAATGGTGAATTATGATCCTCCTCTTTTAGGCTGGCATATATAAATTATTTATTTGAAATTCTTCTACATGGGAGGTTTGTCTCTCCTTCCCACATTAATTAATTCAAGCATTTATTCAGATTAGCATGTACTCAAGGAAATTTATGCTTATAATCCAAGTTCCTTTGTAATCCAATGCTACTTTATATTTTGTCACTCAAATTGTTCAAGCTTTTACCATTGGGAGCTCTTTTAATTGGGTTCTGTACTCTTGACAAGCCCCCATCGATTTTTAACACTTTTTACTTTCTGGCATTGCACAATGCTTCAGACTTATATTGTATATTTCTTGCTCCAGTCTTGGGATCAGCCATTTCTTCAAGGAGTCTTGGTCTCTTTTATGGGAGATTGGTATTAGAAACCAAGATCTGGATGCTAGATGTGCTTGTTGCCATTGGAGTGTCATTTCCATTAGTCTTGCTCATCTGCTAGAGCAAAGAAAAAAGAAAAAAAGTGTGTATACAGATTATCTATCATCTATCTATCTATCTATCTATCACTATCTATCATCTATCTGTCTACCTGTCTGTCTATCTAATCTATCATCTACATAGCTACACTTTTTATGTGTAACTATATCTATATATAGTAACATATGAGCTCTTACTTATTTTTGCAACTTTAAGCCATTACTACATGAATCATTCTAGCCTCCTCTTTTTGCTTACCTATATGTTCCCACTCCAACAGTTAGAATCTTGTCTCCTATCAACTGTTATCTATTTGTTCAGTTGATCAATTACACCATACATGTGAGCAGAACCAAAGTTGGTAAACCGTATCCCCATGATAAACATTTTATCAACGAGAATATGTGCAATTCCTTTTACCTTTAGTCTTACAAATTCCATTTACTTTTTCTTACATTTGTAATATTGGTAGAGTCTCTTATCATAATTTGGATTCTTTTCTTGGAGTCTCCAACCTCCTAGACAATCTTTTAAAATTTGTATACTTGAAAGTTCACTTTTTGTGTTGAAAACTTTCATAAGTTTTGACAAATGCAAAGTGTCATGTATCTATCATTTTAGTATCATACAGAATAGTTCAACTACCTTAAAAAATCCTTTGTATATTAACTCTTCCTGTCATCCTGAAACCCTGGGAAATAATAACTTTAATGGTTTCTAGAGATGTACTTTTATCAGATGTCATATAATTATAATCATAGAGTATGTAGCCTTTTCAAATGAGCTTCTTTCACTTAGTGATATGCATTTAAGATTCCTCCATATCTTTTTCTGGCTGGATAGCTCATTTCTTTTTATCAAAGAAAAATATTCCATTGTATGAATTTATGGCAGCTTATTTATCTATTTACCTGCTGAAAAACATCTTAGTTGCTTCTGGTTCTTGATTACAAATAAAACTACTATAAATAATTTTGTGGAAATTTTAGTATGGACATAATTTTTTCAGCAGAACTGGGTATCATATGATTATTGGATCATATAATAAGACTGTGTTTAGCTTATGACAAACTATCTTCCAAAGTATCTGTACTATTTTGCATTTCTACCAGTAATGAATGAGACTTCTGTAGCTCCACATCCTCATTATGTATGTTTTAATCATCTGTAATTCTGATGCTTGCCTTGCTCTTCAGATTGTGTTTTGTCTTGCCTTTTAACATGCTTTGTAATTTTTTGTTCAAAGGTAAGCGTGATGTGCCTTGCAATGGAAATTGAGATAAATAGGCCTTTAATATAAAGTTTATGGTAATCTGGCTAGGTGCTGGGCTGTGCTTAATGTTTATTGTAGTTGTAGATGCCAGAGGCTTCAGTTTCCTCTAGTGTCTTTGTTTTGGTTTATTTGTTTTTGTTTGTTTGTTTGTTTGGGGGGACCATGTTGTCTTCAGTTTTCCCTAAGTACTCCTTCTTAAACTGAATCTGTGCCTTAAATCTCTTTTAAATTGTAATCTACTTTTATTATACTGGAGCATTGTTGATGTGATGGGAAGGTATGGGGAGAAGAAGCATTCTATAATATTGAGATTAAATCTCAGTCTTTTAGTGGGCCTGAATCCTTGGGCTCTGGCCTTCAGAAATGTTTCTTGTGTTCCTCTATCCCCTTACCCTTTAATGAGACAGGATAGCTAGAGGGACCTGAATTTAGCTAACTGCCCTTTTCCCAAGTTGGAAAATACCTCTGATGGGGTAGGTTTTTTGCCTTGGATAACAGAGGTTAGTTATGAAGAATAATATGGAAAAAATTCAAAATGGTTACTTTCTTTTCTTCCTGATGAAAAAAGGAGGTTTTTATTTCATTTTGTTTGGTTTGGTTTGGTTTGGTTTTCCAAATCTTTATCATAAGAACCTGGTAGGTTTCTTAGAACTAAAACACATGAATATGTGTGGTCTTTCTTCAGACTTAGGTGTTGAGTAGTTTCTAACTTTTAAGTTTGTCCATACTCAAACTCCAGCCATTTGACAATATTACCATTTAAGTATTCTTAGCAATCTGTGGCTCTAGTAGCTTCTGCTTTTAGGTAGGCTGATCTTGGCTGCAATTTTCTGTATTTGTCAACCTCTTCAGATTTGGGAGTAGCAATTTTCTATGTAATTTCATTTCTCTGATAGGTTTTAAAAAATTCATTACTTTTCAGTTTTCTCAGCTTTTTCTTTTTTTTGTAATGAAGAGAGTAACAACTTTTAAGAGCTTTAGATGTTGGAGCTGAAACTGGAAGTCTTCTGTTTAATTTTCTTAGGTAGGACTGTGCACATTGCTACTCCTAGGTATGTATATCGTTATAATTAGAGACTTGTGAATAAACAAGAGAGTGCATTGAGTATTGAGTAGGCAACTAGTAGCAATAATTACACTTACTAAAAGTAAAATAACTTCAAAGAGAAAAAGTTTTGTTAGATTATATTGTGTTCCTAAGACAAAGGTTTTTAAAGCCATTTAATAATCTAAAATATTTGAGTTTAATTCAATTTCATAAAATTATATATTCCCTAGTGGTTCAAATCTTAGTTATAACATTTAAAATTTATGTAAATATTATGTGAATTGAGAGTTCTGATAAATTCGTTAAAAAATATCTGATAATATTTATCATTGGTTAAAAATTTGAAAATAGGAGAATAATATTAACCTTTTTCCCATTTAGAAGAAAAATAACAGCTTGCTGCCAGTGTTAATTTAATTTTAAATAAACATGATCTTTGAGGCTGAAGCAAATCTGACTGGTTTTCAATATGAAAATAAAATATAAAACTATTTTTGGAGTTATTTCTAAATAGAACTTGTCTCTAATTCTAATGTAATAGAAATGTATATGGTGATCAGCATTGATGAACTTGAATATGTTGCTGCCCTGGCCTGTGATGCTTTCCAGTGTTCTTTCAATCAATGTCAGTCTAAAGTGTACATGGCTGATTGTGTGATCAATATTGTCCTTCTTGAACAGGATGTGGAAGTTCAGCACTATAATAATTAGAAGATGGAGAAAGAATGTCTTATACCAAAACTTGTGCCTTTGTGCTTAGTTGGATAAGAAGTGAACATCTGATCAGCTAAGTCCACTGCTCTCATATTCTTGTTATAATCCACAGTGACACACGGCTTCTTAGTTTTCTTTCCATTTCTGTTGTCTACTTCAATTACGGTATTATTGTGGAATGTTGACAACATTGTCACCTTGTCACACCATTTCAGTGCCATAAGTTCACCACGGAATCTGGCTACAATCATCCCCTTCACAATCATTTTTTTTGGATCATTTGGCATCTGTTTTCTGTTCAAACAAGCTGTCCCAACTGCATCAATTCTGTTTTGATGTAATTCTCTGAAAAGCATGGGAGATGTATAAAAGTTATCAAGGAAGACACATATCCTTGGCCAAAAAGGTCATTGACCAAGGTAAAAACAACATGCAACAATTTCAGACCATCAGCTGAATCTTTCAAATTCATACTGGGCCTTGTGTGAACAAGCACATTCCACATGTAACCAGATTGATTTTCATAACGTCCATATAGCTTGAGACCAAATCATGCTCCTTTGGTTGAGATGTACTGCTTCATAGCTAACCGCCCAGTGATTCATCGACTGCAATGTTTCTGTTTGTAATATATAGAGTTAAAAACTTATTTACAAGAAAGTCCAACACAAGATTGATCTGCAATGAAATTTAGGCATTTGGTTGACAGTGGATATGGAAGATTTGTCGACAAAATGTAGGCATTGAAGCAAAAGTAAAACTCTTTCACCAGTCATAATTTTCCTGACATTAGGCATATCCAAAAGAATCCTTGCTGACCAAAACATCTCCAGCTCAAGTTTCTACACAATACCTTGCAGTAACATTACTGCAAAAAAGACTTTCAGTTCATCATTGTCAGAGTCTTTCCATTTATTTATTCGTGAAAATTCTTTTGGACCAGGTGGCTTTGAAGCCAACAAGGAAGCTTGGGCATTCCTTTTACTGGTAATTTTTAAAATTAATTTCTTAGGAAAGAACAGTTCAAAATTCTGCAGTGGGTCAGTGGTATCAGTGACCTCAACTTTTCTGCCAAGTATGCCAATAAAGTCATACCTTTGATGTAGAATCATCACATGAATTGACCATTTGAGAGAGCAACCTGAGTCAGCTGATGCAGGGCTATTTCCATCAGATTCCAAATAAGACAGAGGCCTGTCTATACCTGTCCATACAGTCTTCAGAAGTACCATCTGAAAAATCATCAGAATCGTCTATTTAGGAAACATCAGATTTATCAAATGAATCTTTGGCTAAACACTGAGAACGATGCAAGCATTATGTGTAGGAATGCTACGTTTTCTAGAATTTGACATTTTCAGCAATGAGAATTACTATGTTTTGTAAATGGAAATACCACTACTAAAAACAAAACATTGTAAATAGAACAATGTAATTTGTTTCCAAAGGCTAATCGATATATTAGAGTGATGCAAAAATAATAATAAAAGCTAGATATGTCATGGGAAACTTTGGGGGTAAGGTTAGGACTGTAATTCATGAGTTATCTTGGGGTAAATGCTGCAGCCACAAGCGCTGCCAACAAGTAATCTCTGGGCAAATGAGAAATGGATTGAACACATATATTACATATGTTTAAACATATATGTTATATAAACATATATATCACATATTACATTTATTATATTATATATAGAGAAAGATGGATAGTTATCAAAGCATCAATAAATTTAATTACAGCTTTATTTATTAGCGTGTATTTTCAGATCCATATTGTCAGTGAATCACCCATACCTGTTTAGCATTACAATCTGGGGAGGTTTCAATTTATTATCTTTTAACTAACTATTTTATTGACCTTACCATATCTTTATTTCTTTCACAACAAAAAAAATTACAGATAAACAGAATTTAAAACTTAGGCTAAAGCTTAAGGTTAGCAATTGTGTATGTAATATATAAAACAATATATTCAATCACCTCTTTCTTTACAGAAACTCGAAAGCTAAACCTAGAATTATTGCTTTGAATCAGTCAGAGAAGTTTTCAGCTTGCAATGGAGGAAATTAAAAAATTTTTGAAAACTCCTTCTGTATTGGTTCTGAGTGTTTGCATGTACAAATATATTTAATTCTTATATAAGTCATATAAAATATTGTTATTAAAAATGGGAAGAGAAACATAAGTGACTTAGCTATGTTTACACAACTAATAAGTGACAGAATTCAAACTCAAATATTTTACTTCTCAATTTCTTTCTTTTAAACTCTATACTGTCACAATTTCTATCTGCAATGTTTAAAGTTTTAAAAAGAATAATTGTTCAATTTTCAGTTGAACTTTTGGCATGTATCAAAGATGATACATAAATTTCATTTTTAATCTATTCATTTGCTTAAAAATATGTATTATGCTCCAAAAGAGTGTAAACATATATTAGTGATTTAGCAATGTGTGAAACAACAAGGATCCTGTCCTCATGAGTAAAGAATGAGATAGAAACTGCCATTAATCTAATAAATACACAACATGTATAAAGAGCAAAATAGAATTGTTATACGTTTTCTTCAGGAAAATTAATGGAAGAAGACCATGCTGATATGAAAAATATGATTACTCAAGATGAGCATGGAATTGTGGCAGCCATGAGAGATTTCTTTAAGGAACTAACATTAGAACTGAAACCTAACATTGTATTAGAAGTTCATCAGATGAAAAATGAGTAGAAGATGGTTCTATCCAGAGGAATAAATTATGAAGATCTTGTCCAGAAATTAACTTATTATCTAAGGAACAGACAGCAGGCCACGATGATGCCAGAGTGTAGCAAGGAGGAACATAATGCTCCTGAGGCCCTTCAGTAACTGCACTTGAGAAATCTTTACAATTATTTATTTGATAGTATAGTGCATGTATGAGCTAATGAAATTAAACAAAGAAGTAAATTAGAAGCATCAAATTAGGAAAATGAAAAACACTTTTGCCAACAATATGTTAGTATACCTAAAATATTTAGAGAATTGGTGGCAAAATTAATTCAATAAAAGAATTTAATAACATATAGAATATGAACTTAATATGGATAATCAATGACCTTTATGTATGTAAACAAAAACCAGGTAGTAGAGAACATAATGTTTGAGAAGTTCTATTTACAATAGCAAAAAAAAAAAAAAAAAGGTATAATATTGAGGAATAAGATTAAAAGAACTGTTTAAAATTATTATCAAAAAGCTTTAAAACACACCAGAAAGACACAAATTTATATTTGAACAGTTATAAAGACATCTCATATTCGTAGATAACATGACTCAATATCATATAGATTTCACTTCCCTCTAAATTAAATATTTAGTGCTATTCCACAAAAATTATCCACAAGCTTCTGTATAGAACTAGTTTATACTTCATTTCAATTGGTAAAATATTCAAGAATAGTCAGGAAAACACTGAACAACAAAAGCTGTAAAGAGAGAATTGCACATATTCAGAATTAAAACTGCTTGGTACAGATGCTTGAACAGACAAGGAGGCAGTAATAATATGTTCTAGCACATATTTAGTATATTGTAAAAGAGGTATCTCAAAAGACAGGCAAAGACTGAACTTTTAATAAATATTGTTGGTGGCTGACTGAATGAATAGCTACTTGAAAAAGGTAAAATTTGATCCATATCTCACATGAATTAATCCAAAATGAATCGGATATATGAATGCAATAAATGAGACTATATAAATATTAAAAGAAAATTAAAATATTAAAAAAATCATGGACATGCTTTTTTAACAGTTTGAAACTTTCTATTATCTTTTTACTCCTCAAACTCATATTTCTATTCCACTTTCCTCTCAGAATTTTCTCCCAGTTCACTACATTTTAAGCTTAAAAGTTATGTATTGATTGTCCTATTTTTCTTCAATAAAATATGTATAAGACTGACATTTTAACTTCTGTCTTCTTGTCTAAGACATTAAAGATCTAAGTGTTCAAATATTTATTGGTTTTTAAACTCCCTTTTATTAAGTAACTTTTCACTGAAATATTAAGTACATGTACAAATATTTACAAATAATAAACATATATCAGAAGCATTTTCGCAAAGTAAAATTATGCTCATAGATCAAGAAATAGAACAAGACCAGCAATGGAGAAATATACCTCTCTCTAGCTTTCCCTACTTTTGAACTTCATGTCAAAGGAATCTTTTGTTAAGTGCTTATTTCTGTGACTTGTTTAGCTCAGTACGTGCCATGAGAAACATCCACATTGTTTTGTGTTGCAATGAGTAATTTATTCTTATTGCTCTTTAGCATTCAATTGTGTGACTATAACATGGTTTATTTTTCTCTCTACTGCTTGGCCCCCTCTAATAAGACATAGCCCACTCGGGTTTCCAACTGAGGTAATGAAGTGTTTAACAGGGTGACTCTCCTTGCTGGCTCTTGAGCTCCAATTTGTGTCTTCTCAGCCCTGTAAACTGCAGACAATGCTTATTTGGCCACCAGAAGCATTCTACCTGACTTGTTATCTTCTGCCTTGTGCAGTTTAAGAATTTGGTAATTGCCTTAAGAGAAAAATCAATATAATGTTATGCTTAATTTTCTATGCCATATTCTTACAGGGATATAGCTGCTTGAACAACTTCTCTTCCAAATTCTTTTTCTGTAGCCATGATCTTCACTTTTTGTTCCATCTGTTATATTGACAGAATATTTGCTGTTTTTTCTGCTGTTAGTAGTGGTATTCCCTTCCTGAACTTTCAAGATATAGGCCAAGAAGCATCAAATGTCCTCAGGATGAAAAACCTGTAGAATTAGCTCACATATCCATAGTCCCCTCTCTCTTCAGGATATTGGCTTCTTGAGTAGTTTCCTTTGGGAATTCTCCATTGTTTCTAACAATTTTGCTGGGGTGGTTGCTATTTGTTTTGTTTCTATCTGTCTGTTTCTATGTTTCTCAGTTGTAGATTTGACTGCTGCAATTATTTTATCACACTCCTTCAGAAAAGTCTACCATTGTTTTAAGTAACCTTTTTGTTAAAGCATTACATACACACAGAAAATCACACAAATATAAATGGACAGATCCAAGAATTTTCAAAAAGTGAACATGCTCTTGTAGCAAGCACCTAGATCAAAAAGATAGTAAATAGTAAGTTAATAACCTTGTGGCTGCTCACAGCCAATACCTGCAACCACCTAAGAATATCTGCTACGCTAACATTGTACATCATTGATTAGTTTCTTGTCATTGACCCTCATACATAAGAAATTATAATACATGTTTTTGTAACAGCCTTGCTTTGCTTAACATTTTTTTCAGACAATCATGTAGTTTTTGATCATGATCAGGTCCCTTTATTCTTTTTAATTGGTGAATTGATCGATTTTCAAATGTTAAACTACATCTGAATTCCTAGAATAACATTTGTTTATGACACTTAGCCACAATATATTCTCTGGATTTGATGTTGTAATATTGTTTTAAAACTTCTTGCATGAGGGTTACATATTGTATTTATGCTTAATGTAGTTTTTCATATTTTTGGTCAATGTTTACATTTAACTGTGTTTTCCATTTGAACCACCTGCATTATATTTTTTTATTAATCTTTTTTGACTTTTTGATTAATACAGTATAGTTGTCATTGCATATTCCTGTTTATTAACATTTTAGTTGTACATTGTTTCTGTATTTTTAATGTTACCATAGGATTTACATGTACCCTTGATTTATTAAATTTAATAAATTAAAAACTTTTATCTCTTCCACAATAATGTTAGGAGTTTAAAACAGTTTTTACTCACCCATGTATTTTGTTTTATTGTTTTCATGCATTTTTAATTTATAAATTTGAAATCACACAGACAGTAGTATTATGAGAAATCTTTCTTTCTCTTAGATTCACATACACACACACAGATACATACATGTTCCTATGTAGTTATTTGTTTTCCTATTCTTCATAACTTCCTTTGTTTCCTTATTTCTACCTGAAATTATTATTCTGCATGAGAAATACTCTCTGATTTCTTTAAGAGAAGATCTAGATTGGCAATAAGTATTCAGCATATTAAAGATGTCTTTATTTATGTTGAGACGTCACCTGTCTATTTTATTCTATTGTTGCTCGGGTGAAAGTAATGCATCTTTATACTTCAGCAGCTTTTAAGATTTTCTCTCTCATTCGAGTTCAGTCATTTTACTAAATAAACTAGGTTTGGCTTTCTTTGTGTTTTTTCTTAGAGTTTCAAAGCATTTTGAATATATATATATCAATATCTTTTATCAACTCTCTGCTGAATTTTCTCTCTTCTATTTATGAAACTCCATATGAATATGAAATCTTTCCACTATTTCCCATATGACTCTTGATCTTTTTTCTATAATTTTCATTTTTTTCTCTATGCTTTAACTTGCATTTTTTCTCTTGGTTTGTTTTAATAGTTTATCAATCCTGTCTCCTGATGTTGTCAAATTTCTTATTATGCCAATTGGCTGCTTACTTCTGTTATTTAATTTTTCAATTTTAAGTTTTCTATTTGTTCTTTTTTGTTCCAATATTTTAGTAAAATTCTCCATCTTTAAAAATATTTTCTCCATCTTTATGTCTTTAAAAATCTTAATCATAGTTATTTTAAAGTTTTTGTGACATACTCCAATATCTAAATTGCATGAAAATATTTCATTTTTTAATTTTCAGTTATATTTTCCCATATTTTGGCAGTCTAATAAAGTACTTGTTGATTAAATTGTGGATACTGTGGATAAAAATTGTAGGTGTTCCAAATTATATATCTCTTCTTCAAATAATGTTCACCCATTCCTCTGTTAGATAGATAAAATGGGAATCATTACCTTAAATTGGTCAGAAACAGCTTAGTCAAAATGTTTTGCAGATTTGTTTTTACTTCGTCTACTGTTTCCCCATATTTCTAGAGCAAAATACTCAACTGAGTAATTGAGAGGCCAGTTCTAATGAGTGTACATCTTATTGGTACGTCTTGTACTGAAATTATTTTCTGTATGACACATCAAGACATTAAAAAACTCTACTTATAGAAGTTTTCTTTACCTTTTTATCTCCTTTACTCAAAAACACTTTCTTGAATTATAATTTTTAGTACTTTTCTTCTATTCTTACTTTGATTTTCTTCCTTAAAAAATTCTATTATGAATATGATTGATCTTTTTGTTTGTCATCTAAATTCTCCACTTTTTGTTTTTTTTATTCTTTATTTTTTAATGTTGTTATTTAAATGTAGTAAGTATATAGAAAAGCAAATACAAATGTAAAACTAGATACATTGTTATAAACTGAACATACTCATGTAACAACATGTGTTAAAAAACAGAATGCTAGCAATACAATAGGAAAAGTTTCCTATCTCTTATCAGTCCCTACTATGCACATGGCTAACCATTATCATGATACTTAATAGCTTATTTAGGCAGTTATTTTTGCGTATGTGTATGTTTTACATAAATAGAGTTTCTATGTGGACACTGACGTTATTTCCCTTTTGAAGTGTTTTAAAATGTAAAATTTCAAAATATTATATCTTGTCATGTCTGTGACTTCATTGTATGTTTACCATTTGTCTTTTCTTTTTGACGTGTTTCTTTTTTACTTAAGATTTTATTTTTATTGCAGTAAATTCTATTTTTAAGAGTTTGCAAGATGAAGTAAATGATGAAATGTGTATCACTTGGATTATTCTAGTGATTTCAAATTATATTGACCACAAAGAAGATGTTTTTTTCTACTATGGAGTAAAATTAATGATTATTCCTTCTTAAAATGTTTTTTTGCAATATAGAGCTTATTGTATGTGTAAGTTAGAAATGCTTACAAAAGTATATCAAACTGAATTTGAATTAAATTAAGTCTCATAGATGACTATGAAACTTGTTATTGGAGAACACAATTAATGAACTTCTATTATTATCATCTTTATCTATTAGAGAAAATATGAATTTATAATTCTAACTAGGAAATAGTATATTCTTAGCACCAAACAGCAATTGCTTTAAAACTTGTGGCAAAAACAAATTTCTCTTCTTTCCAGTAATGTTTTATATAACACTTTTCTCTGAACTTATAACTTAATGTATGTAAAAAAATTTTGTGAATTGCAAATATGTGTACAGATATTAAATGTTAGTATAGCCACATTTTCAATATAGTGGATTACAAATTAATTTAGTGTATGTAAGCTGAATCAATTGTAGCTTCTGTGCATCTCTATGTAACAGTTTTCCTTAATTAGGAAAATTCAGATTTCTACATATAATATTCCTATATTGAAAATATCTAGTATCGAACTTGCATATGTTTTAAAAGTTGTCTAATCAAAATTCTATTGTCTTTCTGTGGTGGCTATTGAAAACTGAAAGCCCGGGCAATAAGTTCACAATGCATGTGCATCAAACAAATATTTTTGGACAGTGTCCCCATACCAGGTATTATATTAGAAATTCAAACATAAGTAACACATGATAACTCGAATTTTATTTATACAGGATAATTGTGAACATTGCAGGAACAGTAATTACTATACTATTATAAACTTTACCATAGGCTAGGATTCTTACATACAGTATATAATTTAATTATTTCAATCACATACAATGAAAATTTTATTTTATGTATTTTCTAGATGATAAAATCAATGATCAAATAGTTTTTGTGGCCAAAATAAAAGTTAAACATACAGTAAGTTTAGGCGCTGACATTGAGATCTATGCTTTTCTTACTTGAATGCCCAAAGTTTCCCTATTATAGACCATATGACTTGTCAGAGAAATTACTGTGCTTATGTGACAGTGCTATGCAAGTATATAATTAATCTCTAATTGGGAGTTAGTCATATTTTTTAGTTCAGAATATTGACTTTTATAAATACCTATGCATTAGGATTCAGAAAAAATATTAGTCTGTCTTAGCAAAATTAACGTGGCAAAATTAAATCCTAACAAATTCTTAATTAAGTGGTTATGTTACAGCATATTATTCCATAGCCCTATGAATTTGTTTTAGATACCTATTTCCATTCTGTATTATAATGTGCTAATGCATTTTTCAAAGAACAATATTCTTTTTTATTATTTCTATTTATACATGAGCAATTTATAGCCAAATCAAATAACTTCCAACTATTTGTAATGGCAATGTTAGGACTTGAATAATAAGAATCATTTGTTAGACTAAAGTGAATTTACTTCAAATTCCATTTATTTCTAGTGGTCAGTAAATCTATCAATTTACCTTAAGGGCTCAAAAAACTCATTCAAAGTTTGTCTAAAGGAAAATTATACCCCTAGTTGAGATCCTGCAGCAATCATGATGTGCTACATTTACAGAGATTATTCTTCTAGAAAGATATTATTCCTAAAATATCTTTGGTATATATTTATGTGATTTACATAACAGAAATTTATTCATTCATTTATTCGTTTATAAATATTTTTAAATTATGACAAATATATGGTCATCTGAAATCCAAGATTAAAGAAGTTAAAAATAGAAAATGACATAGTTAAAATTTCTTCTAAATTTAAAATGGTGGTAGATTAGAATGTCTGAAACTCTGTACTCTTCTTAGTCCATCATCTGAGTCAAAATTGTAAAGTGACCTAGAGACATTATCTTATTAATTTGCCTCTCTTGTTTTTTACAAATATAACCAATCAACCAGATCATTTTATAGTCTCCTCTTCTCACTGCTCTGCAGCACCACTTTTGTCTATGTATCAAGTTCCCATTTATGTATGGGGTCATTTTCTAGGACCTTTGTTCTCTTAAGTCTATTTGTTTAGTCCTGCCCAGTTTCACACTATTATAATTACTACAGCTTGAAAATATAACTTGATAGAGCAAGTATTCCTACTTCATCATCACCTTAATCAGTGTCACCATCAGTCTTTTTAATACAGTATTTGTCTGAATTCATAGCCAAAGTTTTTAATCAGAATTAGAAGACAAGGCAAGCAACAGATAAGTCTTCCAAGAGCTACAGATAAAGGAATTTCTAGGAATGAATACACAGTTTGAGGGAAAAAAAAAGTAATTGAAGTTCTGGAAACTAAAGATATAATTGATGAAATAAAAAACTTACTGGATCGCTTAAACAATAAAAACACAGCTGAATGAAGATATGGCAAGCTGGTAGCTATCTAAACAAATTATTAAATGTGTTGAACAGAAATAAGTATGAAAGAGAGGATGTGAGTTACATGAGAGAATATAAAGGTTTAACATGTGTCAACACAGAATCGCAGAGGGAGAGATAGAAAATGGAGAAGTAATATTTGAAAAAATGACTACAATTTTTCAGATCTAAAGAAAATAAAAATGTATGGATCCAGGATTTGTAAAATATCACAGAGTTAACAAAAATCAATCTTAGTCCAAACACATCATAGTAAAACTGTAGAACATGAAGGAAAAAAAAAACGTTATGCATCTAGAAGAATGACAATTAGACAATAACCAAATTCTCAACTGCAACCATGAAGGGCAGAGATGGTAGAATATCTTCAAGTTCTTGAGGGAAAAATGATTGTCAACCTATGTTTTAATTCCCAGAAATATTAATTTTTGAGAAAAATAATAAATTGAAATACCACAAAAAAAGACCTGAACTAAGGTAATTTTCTAGGATATATTACAGTAAGAAGATGAATCCCAGAATGAAGATCTGTGTTACCAGAAAGAATGATAAGCAAATCAAATGATAAATGTACATGCGAGCAGCTCATTAATTGATTTTCATTGGTAAGAGTGCTGCAGGCCTAAATTTGGTCAGGTTTTCTTCAGGATTGCTTCTGTTTTGGCATGTCACCACAGAAAGTGACTGACCAGAAACAACCTCAGTCCCCTGAAAGTTCCCCCTCAATGCAGGCATCTGAGTTCACACTGAGCCAAGACTCAGATATCAAATCAAAACTCTCCTGTTGATATTCACCATAGAGTACCATATTCCTCTCATTTGTTGCTACGGGTCTCAGGCTGTGATTTCAAATTTTATTTGTTTGTATGCTTCATTTTTTTTTTCCTTCTGAGTGTATGTATTTTTATTTTGGGGGGATATATATGTGGGGGTGACGTGATGATAAAATCACCTAAGGGTCTTCCTCTATCTCCTATAGGGGCTTGAAAAATATGTTCCACCTATATACATCCTGGATGAGCACCTAGAGCACACAGTTGGCTAAGATACTGGTCACATCTGTTTAACAATTTCCTGTCACTTATGGATAACAAATGCAGCTTTTGTATTTATGAAGAAAACAGTTAAATCTCTGAAGCAAAGCAGAGTTGATTGGTTTTTGTTTCATAGAAACAGGCATATTTCATTCTCCTTATTTTTGAATGTTAAAAACAACTTTGCAAACATAAACAGTCTCAAACGGCAATATGTAATGGAAACAAAAAATTACCAACATGATTTTACAAAATTATAAAGAAATGTAGAGAGGTTTACACGTTTTAACCGTTCTCCAGGACTGCTAATTACCCATCCAATTATTTTCTTAACTTCTTTTACTTGAATTTCATTGTATCAATTATTAGTATGGTAAAGCTATATATATATATTTGGCCCAACTCTTTTTTTCTCTCTGTCTGTTCCACTCGCTTTGGTTCGTTGCTTCATGGTATTAGTTACCAGATTACACCTTTGTCCATCTGGCAGTTGTAAATTAGCTTGACAAACTTTGTAAGCTTTGTATGAATAGATACATTACATCTTAAAAAGAAAGTTTGATTGATTACAGCACATTCAGTTAATAAGTAGTACTTGGTAAAATTCTCTTCCTCTGTAGTTAGATAATAATAAATAAGCCAAGCTGGTGTTGCTCTTTTCTCATTTAGAATGACTATATTCACATGGAGTTACAGCTGGCCTTATTACACTGTGTTTCTATGGTATGTTAATAATTATGTATTTTTTTCTCTTCCAAAATGATAGTCTAGGAGCATAAACGAGTGAGCCAGGACCTAAGATATCCCAGGAAATTATTATTTGTCCTTTGATTTTTTTTTTTTATTTAGAAAACTTTTTTTTTGTATGTATTCCAAGACCACAAGTAAGAGTGCTTTTCAATATTTTTACTTAATAAGATGCAATGATTTGAGGTATATTTATTTGAACTTGTATTCTCAGTATGGAAATATTATCCTAATATAAGTGAGTATTTACTTCTGAGTAAGAACTGGTGAAACATAATGAGTATAAATCATAACCTTTTATGAGATAGTCATATTTTACTCCAAAACAGCTACCATGTTGTAATTATTTCATCTGCAGCAAGTCAAAGTTTTGTTCACATGAACTTCTTGGCTAAAGCCTGTATCTAGTGGCCTGAATAGTATCTGCTATTAGACATACCATGAAAAAGATAGTATGAATCTCTCTCCCTGCCAAAACTCTTTTTGAAGGATTTGGTTTTTATTGTTCAGATAATGTTCTGAGTCATGTAAATAACTCTTCTATTTATAAATTATGGAGTATATGCAATATAAAAACTGCCTTAATGAAATTGTTTATTTTGTTTTAATTTGTTTCTTTGTTTTGCCATTAATGGTTATTATATAATATGATTTGCCTTTTAAAAAAGATTGGTTTTTAGAGCATGTTTGTGTTCAAACAAAATTGAGCAGAAAGTACAGAGTTTCCATATATTTATTTCCTGTTGTCACCATGCACAATCTTCCCCATTATGAATATCCCATACCATAGTGGAGCAATTATTACAAATGATGAACTTTGATACAACATTATTACCCAAAGTCCATAGTTCACATTAACATTTACTCTTGGTGTACTTTGTGTGGATTTTGACACATGTTTAATATCTATTTACTGTTGTAATATAATACAGAATAGTTTCACTGCCCTAAAAATCCTCTGTGCTCTTCCTATTTATTCTTCTCTCCTCTCTGGCAACTGATGATCTCTTTACAGTCTTCATAGTTTTACCTTTTCCAGAAAGTAATAGAGTTGGAATTATACAGTGTATGATCTTTTCAGATTGATTTCTTTTACTTAATAATATATATTTAAGATTGCTCCATTACTTTTTCATGACTTGAAAGCTCATTTCTTTTTATTACTGAATAATGTTCTATTGCCTGGATTTACCACATTTTATCTATCCAATCGCCTAATAAAGGACATCTTGGTTGCTTTCAAGTTTTGGTAATTATAAATAAGACTGCTATAAACATCCGTGTGAAAGTTGTTGTGTGGACATGTTTTCAACTTCTTTGGTAAATATCAAGGAATACAATTGCTGGATACAGTTAAGAGTGTGATTAATTTTGTAAGAAATTGCCAAACTGTCTTTCAAAGTGGCTGTATAATTTTGCATTTCCACCAGCAATGAATCAGTGTTCCTGTTGCTCTACATCCTTACCAGCAGTGTTCCAGATTTTGGCTATTTGAATAGGTGTATAGTGGTACCAATTCGTTTTTTAACAATGGCATATGATGGGAAGTATTTTTTCATATAATTATTTGCCATCTGTATATTATCTTTATGAGGTACTTGTTCAGATCTATGGTCCATTTATTAATAATACTGTTTTTTGTTATTGAGTTTCAAGCATTGTTCATATATTTTGTATAAGAGTTCATTATTAGGAAGGTCTTTTGTAAATATTTTTCCCAATCTATGGCTTGTCTTTTCATTATCTTGACTTTGTCATTTATAGAACAGAAAATTTTAATTTTAATTAAATCTAGTTTATCCATTATTTCTTTCATAGCTTGTGCCTTTGGTGCAGTCTTTAAAAAATCATCACTGTACTCAAGGTTATCTTGATTTTCTCCTATTTTTTATGAGTTCATAGTCTTGCCTTTTCATTTAGATCAGTGATGCATTTTGAGTTAATTTGTGTGAAGAGTATAAAGCCTGTCTCTATGTTTATTTTTTTGCATGTGGATTTTCAGTTGTTCCAACACTGTTTGTTGAAGAGACTATCTTTACTTTATTGTATTACTTTTGCTTCTTTGTCAAAGATTAGCTGACTGTATTGGCATTTGTCTATTTCTGGGCACTCTATTCTGTTCCATTGATCTCTGTCTATTCTTTTGCCAATACAACTCTATCTTGATTACTATACTTTTATAGTAAGTTTTGGTATAAAATAACTTCTTGGAATTTTGATTGGGATTGCATTGAATCTACAGACCAAGTTGAGAAGAACTGACATCTTGACAGTATTGAGTTCCTATCCACGAACATAGAATAGCTTTCCATTAATTTAGGTCTTTGATTTTGTTCATCTGCAAAGTTTTGTGGTTATTTTATATAGATCTTGTCCATATTTGTTAGATTTGTAACTAAATATTTTATTTTGGTGAGTGCTAATGTAAATGATTTTGTATTTTCATTTAAAAATTCCACTTCTTCATTGCTAGTATATAGGCAAACAATTTATTTTTGTATATTAATCTTGTATCCTACAACCTTGCTGTAATTGCTTAGTACTTCTGGGTATTTTTTGTTGATACTTTCAATTTTCTACATAGGTAATTATGTCACTGTGAACAAAAGCTATTTTATTTTATTATTTTATTTTATTTTATTTTTACCAACCTATATATATTTTATTTCATTTTCTTGTCTTATCGTTTTAGCTAGAACTTCTGTACAGCATTTGAAAAGAGTTGTGATAGGTGATGTCGTTGCCTAGTACTCTGTCTTAGTAGGAAAGATTCTAGTTTCTCATCATTATGTATGTTAGTTGTAGTTTTTTTTGGTAGATTCCTTTATCAAATTAGGAAGCTCCTCTTTATTCTTCATTTACAGAGAAATTTTATCATTAATGGTATTGAATTTTATTAAATGCTGTTCTGGATCTATTAATGTTATTATGTGACTTTTCTGTTTTGGTCTATTGATATGACAAATTACATTAATTATTTTTGAATGTTGAACCAGCCTTACATACTTGGACTATGTCTCACTTAGTTGTGATTTATAGATCTTTATATGCTTTTTTATTCATTTTGCTAACATTTTGTGGAGAATTTTTGCATCTGTATTAATGAGAAAGAGTGGTCTATAGTTTTTTTGTAATGTATCTGGTTTTAGTATTAGGGTAATGTCAGTCTCATATGATGAGTTAGAAAGTATTTCTTCTGTTTCTATTTTAATCTTTACCTCTACAATCTTAAAGAGATTATACAGAATTGGTATATATTTTAAAGACAAAATATTATCATAATGATTTTTAGAATCACCTGGAGAGCTTGTAAAATCACTCTTTCCTGGGCCTACCTCCAGGTCAATTAAATGAAAATCTCTATGGGAGAGAACATAGAATTCAATATTATATACAAACACTCTAATAATTCTAAAATGCACTCTATTGAAGAGTACTATGTTATGGAAAAGAGTGTAAAGGCAGAAGTCTGTGTAAAACTCAATTGAAACCTGCTGGTTAGTTCTTGAGATACTTATAAAGATTGTCAAAAGTTTGCAAATCTTTATGTGCTGTTTTACCCACCACTCAATGACATAGATCTTCTCACTGTTCTCTGTCCTGCCCCACAACATATTGTACCTAATATGAGAACTTGACTCTACTTCTGCAAAAAAATAGTATATGATCAAGACATTGTCTGTTTCACATAGTGCTATGGATTTTTTAAGTTTCTGTAGCTTGTATTCTTAGGTGACTTAATGTGGAGGTAACTCATTAGTTTGTCCAGAGTAAATGGAAGTGGGATGGAAGTTCTAGTTCTGCTTATTTGTTGCAAGTGTTATTGCTAATGAACACAGTTCGATCTGGCAGAGTTGGACAAATACATATTTATTTTCTAAATTATTAAATGATCTTAAGTTCATTTGGAATCCTTTTTGTAGCAGAATTTCTTACCCTTAGTGTCATATATGCTGTGTATATCTTATTTCCTATCACAGCAAGTGATGTACAATGTCTATTTAAGATAACAATATAAAATAAACAGAAAACATCTCAAAAGAAAAGCAGACATTTGTTTGTGCACAAATTCATAACTTACCTTCATTGACAAGGTATGTGGCTGATTAAACAGAGTGTGTTAATCTTAGTATGAAACTTTAAAACCAAAGTCTAGAAAAAAGTAAAAGAATATGATACATAGATGAGAGTTTTATCTCATTAGAAATTTCAACTTTTTCATTAATGAAAGAAATGACCCTCCTAATGGTCTATTTTGAATTATTAATTTTATTCTTCACTGCTTTTCATGTTATTTTTTACCCTTGATTAAAGTTTTAAGTCTCTGAAAACTCTTAGAGCTTGCTGTTAGAGAAAATTTTTTTCCAGGTATATATTTTTTACTCTAAGAGATTTCTTAATTCTATGACCTCTGATTTAAAGTCAAATAAATGGATATATAAAAGAAAATACAAATACTGGGCTAATTATGTACTGGTGTAATCTGTAAACCTGACGTTATTGAATAACCTGAAAGCTAATTAACTTTTCTCTTGACTGAAACTTTTAATTGTTCACTCACTGTTATATTAACACAGATGCTTCTTGACTTACAATGGGGATATATCCAATAAACACATCATAAGTTGAAAATATTGTAAGTTGAAAATGCATTTACTACACTTAAGTTACTAACCATAATAGCTTAGCCTAGCCTACTTTAAATGTGCTCACTTACATCAGTCTATAATTGGGGGAAAATCATCTCCCTGCTGCTGCCAAGTATTGCAAGAGTATCGTACCACATATAACGAGCCAGAGATGAAAATTCAAAATTCAAAGAATGGTTTCGACTGAAACGTAAAATCATATGTTGAACCACTGCAAGTCAGGACTGTTTGTGTTTAAATATTTCAGTTATTGTTGCAGCTCATTAAGACATAAATAAAGAGCAAGGGCTGAATTAGCACATTTGAAGCCTGACTAAGTCAGGATTAGTTCAGACAGATTTTCTTGCAGATGTCAGCTTCTCCCCTCACATTACTAACAATACACATCAGATCAAAGCAATTGTATTAATCACAAAATCTTCATGTGAGCACATACATGGATGGATTCATAACAGGGACAGTATGCTTGTTTCTCCTACTCATAAGAGATATAATGCAAACATGAATAATGCTCTTGGATTAAAGGCTTATTAATGTTTGATTAAAGTTTCATTGTTTCCAACAGTTCTCATCAGCACTGCCACATTTGCCTTCCATAATAAACCAGTTACACTGAAGTTCACCTGAGAGAGGTTATATGACAAAATTGGGAAGAACTTAATGGACTGGTCAAATTCTTCAGAAGACTAGCTTAGGGATAATTACTTTTCCAAATAAAAGAAACATTTAAAACTAAAAATAATATTTTTAATGATGATCTTTTATTTTTAACCAAGAGGCCAAGACTTTAACACATTTTACAGTTATTGAATATGCCACTGATTCTGATGCAATTTTATATATGTATAATTTTATATAAAAATTATGTAAAAACTTTGAAAATTATTAACCTTCTTTCAAATTCTTGTAATTGCATTAAAAGCACATGGCTCCTTGTCCTAGTTCTTTTACCATCACCCTTTCTACTTCCTTGAATTGAGACTATGAGGGCATCTGTGTCTGTTGACATAAAATACACACAGAGGAAATTCTACTCTTAAAAAGACAATTCATGGCGGGGAGAAGAATGACAAGGGCAGGAGAAGGGAGCAGAGATAAATAGTTAATTATTTACATTACTGAGGAAGAGGAAAAGAAAGTCCATGTATAATCTAAATGTTCTGTTTTTAATAGTTGCGTTCACCTATTTCATCTGTATTTTTTTTTTCTTTAGCAGATGAGGAAATAAACCATTGCAGGTTTTTTCCATATTCTATTCCCTCTTCTCTAGCTTTCCCTTATGAAGAAATAAAATGTCTAAAAATTAAGTAAATGAAATATTTAAAAACAAGCAGTTATAGCAGAAGAGGTAAAAAGAAAGAAGAAACCTCCATAATCTACTCAATTTGTATTCTACAAAAGGGGTAGAGGTAAGACATTCCTTATGCTGTGCCTGGCTTAACTTCACTGAGAAATAAGGTGGTTCTGATTGTATGGAAGAAGTCAGAAGAAGAGGTTCCTGGTTAAACTTCTGGCCGCATTTTATATCATTCTGCCTGAGAGGCTTCTCTTGATCTATCATCTTCATAGGATTACATGAAGATTTTGATGGTACGTAGTTCTCCCTGCTTCAGTATCTCAATATGAGTATTTCCTTTAGATTAATTTAATTAATATTAGTAAATGATTTGCAATTGCCCTTGTCAAAGACTATCTGACAAAGAGAATGACTCAATTAAGTTTTGGTTTTTAATGATTTCATGAATCATGAGGAACAAGACCATAAAGAGTTTATTCCCACTTTTGTTTTAATAAATCAGGTAAGCCTTTGTCATTCACCTTCATGGCTTGCTTGAGAATTCAGGCTAGTTTAGACTGGCTGTTTAGACTCCCCTGGGTTTGAGGAAAGGGAGGCGATTTGGTATGGGCTACTTACAAAATCCTCTGAGCAGAAAATGATGAATTTCTAGGAAAGTTGAAACTTCTGATTTGGGACTTGAACTTTGTAAATTCGAAGAAGTCTGAGAAAAATAATTTGGCTTATAGATAATATCACCCCAATAAAACCTTTTTTTCATGAGTTGAAGATCAGAGATCATTAGTTTGCAAGTGCCCTTATGTTTAAAATTTTAGACCTTAGCCTAAAAGGACATGAAAAGATAAAAATCAAACTTGTAAAAGTGATAAAGCTAATCTTTGAAGCCTTGGTGATAAAATGTGAGAACTACTCTCACAAGCATATACTAGTCAAATTTCCCTCCGTATTTATATTTTTCCAAAAAGTGTGCACATTGATTATCATACTTTTTGATAACTAACTTCATTTATGTGACATTTCTTGGTAAAATATCAAAAAAAGAGAGAGAAAAAAGTAAATTGTATGTAATTCAAAAAACCCAGGGTGAATACTGACATTTTCTTCATCTCTATTTCTGCATTTTATATGAAGTTACATCATATAATGAATAATTTTCTAACATGTATTTTCACTAAACATTATATCGAGAACACTTCCATGCCCAAAAAACCTGCACAAAATAATAATTTAATATAAGGCATTTTGTTTTCCTAAAACAGTATCAATGTGTTGTAAAAATTATAAAACTTGTAATAGCAATATTTACATTGTACTTACTATTTTGTACTGGATACAATGATGCTTAATTGATATTATCTAATTATAAAATAAAACCCTAAGCTTTTAATGACTATGCTGCAATGCTTCTAGATAGTGTAAAAAAATGCCTATATTAAAAGTTAAAAACATTTACTTTACTATAAATTTATAAATTCTCTTGTGTCATTTACTAGAATATGAATACTTTAATAAATAGGTTTTATTAATCCCCATTTGTTGATGGTAATTTCTATTTTATAATGAATGAAATGATAAACAAACCTGTGGCTTAAGCTTTTAACATATTCCTAATTATGCCTTCGTGCCTGGGCCTCTTAATTTAGAATTTGCTTGAGGGAAGACAGTGATGTGCCAAGATGATCTCAAAGTCAGGATACATATGTGTGTTTTTGCAAAGTTTAATTTTATTCAACTATCTAGAGAAAAAAAATCACTTAAAAAAGATATTCATTTTTTATTCAAAAAGTATTTATTGAGTACCTACTATATCCCAGGAATTATTACAGAAGTCAAGTGTACACTATGTCTCTCATATTCTCTTGGCTTATGTGACTCCTGAGTTTTCTTCTTGCTTATTTTCTGTTAAATGACATCTCCTTTGTGTAATTATCATCTTTAAAATATTTTAACTTTCCTTTACAAATGCACACAAAGCAAATAAATAAATCCAATATCTTTGCATCATTGTTTGCAACCTTATATTGTGTGATGAAAATCTGGTGAGGAAAGCACAATATGCTATTAAGATATAGGAAATCTTTCTAGCAGTAAATAAACCTGTGCTAAACCAAGAGCACAATCAGAAAGAAGAGGACAGATTACTCTTAGTGTGATGTCACATGCTTAGTGAGAGGTGCTAATCTGCTTCATTAAACAAACTACAATGTTTGATTCATCAATAAAGCTAAAAAGGTCCAAGCAGCTAGCTTTATAAGTTGTTGAACCTGTCACTATGCAAACAGTATTTTTAAACAATTTTGATTACTGAAAATTAAATAGCGACATTCATAAATGCATTCAAATCATGTCACAATTATATTCAATCAAATGTTATTTACAAACACCATTAAATCATGCCTCATTTCGTTTCTAAACTCAGCAAGCTCCCAGATATCATAAAATTGCAAAAATTTCTACTTTGTTTATTTGGATGCTATTCTTCATTTACTTTTTAAATTCTCAATTAAAGTATAAAATGCATACGAGAAAATGAAAATACATAAGTATAGAGCTCAACAAATTTTCAGAAACTGAAGGTAAGCATGTAATAGGCACCCAGATCAAGAAACAGAACATTCTGCAAACTGAACTCAAGCAAAAGTGTCTTCTTGCTTGTGAGTCTTTTTCTTGTCATGAACCCATCAAAACAAACCACTTTCAGTTCACAGAGTAGGAAACAGCAGTCCATGCTCCAAATGCTTGTCCCCATTCTTCTATTTTAGATTGTATAGTACAAGTTATTTTCCAGTTCTCTAATGCTTATAAAAAAGTAAGTATCTAACCCAGTTTTTCTAGTTGTTAGTATTGGGATTGTTGGCCTGCCATAAACTATTGAATTCTACATGGTATAATAAACTCTTGTTCTTTATTTACTTTGAACATTCCAATTACAACTATTTCATAATACAGAGTAAGTAAATCAATCTAAAAATGATCAGGTAGGCAAATATGTGCTTTGTTACTGAGTAAATTAGAAGTGAGACTAAATATTGTATATATTTGGAAAGAAACATTTAAATAATAATTGTATGAGTCAATATATATAACATAGATCTTTGAAGAAAAATAATTTTTTTATTGCTAAGTACTTTGACTTGAGCATAAATATAACAATCATAATAAAACGAGGAAATAAAAAATACCAAATGCCTGAATCTTTTTCCCTCCTAATTACTGTGGATAAAAAGTTTTCCATATAGATAAATATGTTAATGAATCTATGTGGTAGTTGTGTCCAAAATGATTTTGGATGAGAAAGTGAAATTAGCTAAAAAAATGAAATATATGCTCTTAAAGAACATTTTAATGGTCTAAAAATTCCTACTTGTCATCTGGTTGAAAGAATGTTAGCCTCATTCTTAACCATGTATCAATAAGGAGAAGATGTTAATGTTTTGGCAAATTAGTTGGTTTTGTTTTCTAAATTTATACTCTTGACATGCTTTTAAACACTTGGTGATAGAGTAATTATCTAAGATTTTTATTAGCAAATGATATTTGTAACCAAGATATTGTTTTAAAAATATAAGTACAAAAATCCAGGCAAACATTTTAAAGGCATGATTTAACAGTTAAATTGGAAATGAAAACGTTCCCTACAACATATAAGAATATTAGAATAAACAGAGAAAATGTTAATCAGAGTTTAAAAATCAAAATATTTACGTGATATGTGTGTTTGTGTTTGTGATGCTATAGATTATTCAGTTATTACATAAAGCCTCCTAAACTTTCCAACAAACTAAAGCAGCATTTGTTTTGCTCGATGTGGTTCTTTTTTTTTTTTCTTAAGCAGATCACAGTAATGAATAAAAATGAAAAAAAAATCAAAGCCAGAAATGTTAGATTGATTTATACTGCAAACCTACAAAGAAACACTCTATGAAGAGAATAAACTATATCTAGAGAGAAGAAAAGGTGGGCTAGGGATTGTCTGGATGTAAGGTAGAGTTTAAGAATTTGCCAAAAAAAAAAAAAAGATTATATATATATATATATATATATATATATATAATTGTAGTGACTTTTTCTGTGGGTGCTGGTAGGAATTTTGGCTCTTTGCAGAAGTGAATCTTTTTTAAATGATTTTTCTTTTAATTTTTTAATGCCAAAGTACCATGAAAGTATTGGTGACATGTACTGTTAAAAATCTTATTCGAAAACAGTATATATTTCCATGACAGCCAGACTTTTAGACGAAAAAGGACAACTTGACCAATGAAATCATAATGGGCTTTGGAATACACTTGCAAAGTCAGAAGCATTTAGTAGAGACTGCTCCGTGATCAGAATCACAATGTTTGAAAGAGAAAACTATTAGGAACTTACTAAAAAAACAGCTAGGCAAGACTATGCAGTTTTTCTAAAATTAAAAAAAAAAAGTCAATTTTTAAAGAACTTTCTCATGGAATTGCAATCTAGAGATCAATTTTATTCAATATTTCTAAACACTGCAATTAAGAAATTAGAGAACTTTCTGGATAGAGATATTACGCATTCGTCAAAGAAGCTTTTATAAGTTAAAGTTATTGCCTGCTACAGTAGCTGAGATGGATCAATGAAGATTCAGCTGTCAGAGAAGAAATTTATTAAAAAAGTCTTTGGAATCATTGATATAATCTCTTTGCCACTGGAAACTGGAGACAACCAACTGGAATAACGTGCTACTGCCAGAAAAATAAAGTGAATTCGAGTTTGGGTTTTAGAAGATAATAAAACATTACAGGGATAGATCTGCACAGCAATATACAAGGCTGAGAAACCAGTATTAGATAAATTTCCTGGACTCACAAAACCGAGTTTTTTTGTTTGTTTGTTTGGTTTTTTTTGATTGTGGGTTGTATCATTGCTCTAGAAAGTAGATAAGGTTGATTTTCTCTCAGAAAATTACATTAAGTTTATAAGCATGTTCTGAAGAAAGAGAGAGAAAGGATAGAGAGAAAGGGAGGGGAGGAGGGAAAGAGGAAAAGAGGAAAGAGGAGGAGGAGGAGAAGAGAGGAAAAAGAAGGAAGGAAGGATGGAGGAAAGAAGAAAGATCTTTGAAACTCTGATCAAGAAAATAGACAAAAATGATGAGGAATAAAAATGTTGACACAATGACAGAGATTAAAATAATTAAAAGAAAATTATATTGTACTATATGCCAATAACTTCAAAAATCTATTTGATGAAGATTAAGTTCTAATAAAATATATTAACCAAACTGATTCTAGAGATTGGTAACATGTAAGAACAAATGATGATAAAATAATTGAAAGCAAAAAGTGAGCTATTTTTCTTCCTCTCCCTCTAATTTGACATAATCAAAGTATAGCTTGTTTTAAAATAAATTTTTCCAAAACTTATGTATACATAACTTTCTTTGCCAATTAACTTGTCCAGTGCATAGAAAAAGACAAAACTTTCTTAATGTATTCTATAGGTGTAATGTATCTATTTATACAAAATTATGCTAAAAGAATACATATTGCTTGTTCATATATATGCAGGAAAGCTAATGGAACATTAGCAAGTAAGTGCATCATATTAATGATATCCACAATGATTATTTATGTCTTTTTAAAGTAAGAATAATCCAATCTTAAGTTTGTTAATATTCAGGTACTCACAGTCCATACTCTATTTTATTATTAAGAACTGATCACCTGAATTCACAGTGGGGAGGGAAACTCAAAAAGGTAGTGCATGGCTGGGAAGTGGTTTCTCAACAATACTTCTGTTTCAGGGAAGTGCTCCATAAAATTTTTGGTGGAACTGTAGCCATCTCTACTATACCACACACCAGAAAGCAGGCTCTGAGTTTTTGAGACTAATTGGTGGAATCTATATTCTTGACAATGGTGGTTTCAGAAATGGGCAAGTGATTTAAGCTGCTCTAATTAGTTTCAGTCTTAAGATTTGATCTGGCAATGCTGGGATGCAAATTCTCTCTTAACCACTGAATATAATATTGGGAGAATATAACCCGAGGAGCTATGTATAGCCTCATGTGACCAGATGAGTAAGGTCTGTCTGAAAATGGAACCAACTCAAGTGGAGGAAGAAAACCAAGAGCTGGATCATTATCTTAAACGCTATTTAAGCCCTGAATCAAACCTCATCTAAAGTGCAGATTAAGTCTGGCATATTTAATTATATGAGCTAATTATTTTCATATTTTGCTTAATTTAGTTTGGTTGAGTGTTCACTTATTTGCATCTAAGCATGTTCTCATAAAAGAGTTCATTAATGCAAACAGTTACCATAGTTTTGGAGAAAACAATAGCCAGTTTGTAAGAGCAATGGGAAAAAATCCTGTTAACATTCATAACAAAATCTGTTAATAAGGAATGAGCAAGACCTATATAAAATACATTAAAATGTTTATTTGAAAGTCTAGGTTCAGCTTTTATTAAAAATTTTTAGTGAGAGTTTGAAAGATCTGTGTCATGAATTAATATGGATGAAAGCCTTTGCTTAGAAAATCGTTCTCCAACTCCCCTCCCCCACTGCCATTTTACACATTATTGTTTTTTCTTCTTTAGGAGGATAATTTTATTCTTTACGTTTTCCTAAGTGATACATTTTATGGAGTTTTTCAAATTCATGAGCACAATGTCTCAGCATTCTCTCCCAGTTGTTGTACTGTGATGTCTTCCATTACTGCAGCAATTGCCTCTGTTTGTTCCTAATGTTTTGTACTTTTGTTTCTGTATTAGCCATATTAGATGATTAGCCATATTAGATGTTTATTGAGTGGTTCTGTCCTTCTAAGACCTAACGTTTAACTTAGAGGAAGCAGAGACAGACTGGGTTGAAGAATATTAGTTGTTTATTGATATTATAATGCTCAATTATTTTCAGCTTGGAACTCTGATACTAGTTTTGGGCAAGCCTAAATCAGAGAGGAAAAACTTTATAAAACCATTTTAATGCAATATAGTCTATCAATATATTACTTTTTTTCCAATTCTACCCTCTCTGTTTAAAAAAACCAACATCCCCTGATTTTTGCCTTAAAGTATTGACCTTTTTGACAGCATGTAATATACAGCATGACCCTGATTCATTTATTCTTTCTAAAATTTTGGCAGCCTCAATAATATATAGTCTAGCCACAGTGTCTCAATGTGAGCATGCATAAACCAAAAATATGATAAATAATAATTTTATATTCCAAACAAAGAAGAAATATCATGAGATCCAGAGAAAAGGAGGAAGGAAGGGAAGCAAGGAGGGAGGAAAGCAGGTAAGCAGGTAGTCAGTCAGGAAGTCTTTAAGCAATTCACTTAAATTAAAGAATAAACCCATTGCCCTATAGCTTCCTGAAGATATGTTGGTTGTGGTCAGGTGAAGAAACCCAGTTTAAGTATTTCCTACTCATCTGAGTTCGCTTCAATTATATTTGACAATTAGGTCCCCTTTATGTTAATAACAAGTATCTCGTGTTAAACCTCATTTGAGTATTCACATTAGTGATACTCATAATATTCAAATAACCACCTCTGCACAGACAACGATCAGAGCAGATGCTGGCTTTGTATGTAAGCAATTGTAGACTGCTAGAGCACAATGGCTAAAAATTCAGTCTGGCTCTTCACTGCAACATGAGGACAAAAACAAACTCACCAGATTCTTTAATATATTTATAAATCTTCTTGTTTTCATATTTTCTAAATCAATATTTATTTTAATATTTACTTATATTAATTTTTCTGTTTTCCTTTGCTCATCCGTAAACCTTTGCCAGTTTATTTGATTGAATACACTCATTTTCTTTCACAGTCTGTTTTATTGTTCAGTCTTTGATGTATAATAAAGCATTTATAGGTTTTTCATCTAAATATAACTTAAATGTCATATTTGAAACATATTATTGTAATTTTCTTTTCTCTTAATTGGCCATGAAATGCAATGCTGTCATTCTCTCTGACCAAAGTTTTACTTACAAATTTTTTAAAATTTACATATATTTGTAGTTTTATTTTAGTTGAACCACTATAAGAAATTTTTATGGCATTGGAATCAAAGAAAACATTTTGCACACTTTTATTTAAAGATTTTAATTTTTATCTTACAATATAATAAATTCTTACAATACTCCATGGTCCATTGAATTTAGAGTGCAATATGATATGATATAGCATAAATTACAAGTTACCTCCAAAATATCTATTCTTCTTTTTCTTATTATTGACAGAAAATGTTTGCAGTGGCAAGTGCCCAGCTTAGAATATGTCACTCCATTGACTGCCTTACACCTTGGAGCCATTTGTGAACCAGTTTAGAGAAGAAAGCAGAAAGTGGGACCATTAATTACTACTTAATGAGATTTGAACAGCCAAAAATAAGACTTTCTGGATATAAAACAAAGAAATTAGTTTTTTCTTCAAGCTACTCTTTCTATAGAAACAATAGATTGATTTTCTCTATCAGGGTTCATAAACCTTTTTGTAAAAAGATGGATATAGTAAATATTTTAGGTTTTGTTGGGCCATATGTTCCCTGTTGCAACTACCTTGTTACATCAAAATAAATGACCTTGGATATATTTCACTGAACCTTTTTTTTATGAAAACAGCAGATCATATAATCATTGTTATGATCCTCTTTTTCTTTTTTATTTTCAACTTTATCTACTAAATTTTTAAGTAGATAAGGTAGATTTTCCTGATTATCATTTGTTTTCATTTATTCCTACTTCTATTTCTCTTTTTTAATATTTAATGCATTGCCATAAATTATAACAAGTTACAGCCTAATATTTAATTGTAAATTTTATCATTATAAAATGATACAATGAACAATCCCAAAAGGAAATTAAGAAAACAATTACATTCACAATAATCTCCAAAAGAATAAAATTAAGAATTGGACAACAAAAATTATGATATATTGCTGATCTATCCTGGAAATGGTCCATGTGTATTGGGAAGAATGTATATGTTACTGTTTTGGGGAGAAATGTTCTGAAAATATCTATTAAATCCATTTAGTCTAGTATGTCATTTAATTCCACTGTTTCCTTGTTGATTTTCTTTCTGGAAGATCTGTCCATTTGTGACAATAGAGTGTTAAAGCCCCCTACTGTGAGTGTATTTTTGTTGATCTCTCCTTTATGTCAGTCAATAATTGCTTTATATATGCAGTGCTCCTATGCTGGGTGTGTATATGCTTACTAGGGTTATGTCTTCTTGATGTATTGATCCTTTTATTATTATATAATGCCCTTCTTTATCTCTTATTATAGCCTTTGGTTTAAAGTCTATTTTGTCTGATATAAATATTCCTATCCTGTTTTCTTCATTTCCATTTGTGGGAAATATATTTTTCCATCTGTTTACTTTAAGTCTGTGTGTGTCATTTGAAGTGGATCTCTTGTAAATAACATACGGGAGCGCGAGCGTGGGTCTTGTTTTCTTATCCATTCGGTTACCCTATGTCTTTTGATTGGAGCATTTAATCCATTTACATTTAAAAATATGGAATGCTTCACGAATTTACATGTCATCTTTGCTCAAGGGCCATACTAATCTTCTCTGTATTATTCTAATTTTAGTATATGTGCTGCAGAAGCGAGCATATGAAGGGTCTTTTTTTGAGTTAAGATTTCAAATAGTGTAAATTAAAGGTTTATGTTTTTTTAAACAAAGTTTATATAGTTTGTTCAATACCATTTGATGTAAAATTACTATTTTCTCTTTGAAATGTCTTAGGAATCATACACATCTGAATCTGTTTCTAGACTCTTTATTTGATTTAAATATCACTATGTTTATCATTAAGCTAATCCAACAGAATTTTGACTATTGTAGCTTTATGGTGATTTTTGAATTTCATGGCATAATTCCTTTAAAGCAAGCCATTTTAAAATTTTTATTCTAAAAGTTGTTTGGCCCTTCTCAGTCTTTTGCATTTTACAAAAATCTTAAAATCATTTTGTCAATTCCTGTGGAATAGCCAGTGGGAATTTTGAGATTGTGTTAAATATGTAGATAAATTTAAAAATAATGAAAATAATAAAAAATGTATTTCCAGTTCATAAACATGTTGCATTTTTCATTTATTAAATCTTTAAAAAAAATTTTTTTTTAGTAATGTTGTACACTTACCTGTAGAGAGGCATTGCATGTCTTTTGTTGAATGTATTACTATTTTCAGATTTTAATGTAATTATAAAGGATATTTCTTTAAATTTTTATTTTTCAATATTTTGCTGCTATAAATATAATTAATTTGCCTTATATTGGTCTGGTATTTTGCAACTTTGCTGTTATAAATCTCTTTTAGTTTGGAAATTACTTAGTATTTTTTATGAAGGTCATTATTTCATGTGTGAGTGGAGAATTTTATTTCTTCTTTACATGAATGAGATTTTTTTTTCTTTTTATTGCATTGGATAAGAGTTGCAAGAGAATATTTAACAGAAGTGTTGATATTGGTAAGCCTGTGCTCAATACATCAAAATGTTCAAATTTTCACTAAAAATATGTTAAGTGTAGATATTTTGTAAGTGCCCTTTACCAAATCAATAAAGTTCCTTTTTTTCCTAGTTTGCTGAGAGTTTTTAATATATATGATTGTTGAATTTTGTCAAACGTTTCTATAAATATTTAGATGCTTATGTAATATTTTTATTTGTATTGGCATAAAATTGAGAAATAAACATCAATAAAGTTTTTGAGATGTAATTTATATATAGTAAAATTCAATTTTTTAAGCTATTCATTTATTTCAATGGGTAGTTTTGCATGTTTTTTTTGGTTTTGTTTTTTAATTATCTATATCATAAGTGTTTCCTGAATATGTTTACAATAAGGCTTTCCCCTCCTAATCTGACAATTGCTATCCTTAATGTATTTATTGAATTTAATGTAATTTAATAATGTAATGATTTCTATGGTTGCATTTAAATCTATCATCTTGCTAATTTTTTTCTATTTATTTTTCTCTTTTTGTTCCTTATGCATTATTTAGGATAGTTTTTTTTTTAACCTCTTTCATGTATTTCCATTATTGGATTATCATTTATAGTTTATTTCAGTGTTTGCTCTCGGCATTTATAGTCTACTTCTTTAACTTGTCACACTCTATCTTCAAATGATATGCATTTTACTTATAGTATAAAATACTTAAAAACATATTCTTTTATTTGCTCCTTTCTATCTTTGTGTTATTATTTTCCTAGTTTTTAGTTCTATATATGTTATAAACTCTACAATAACTTGGTACTATTTGTGGAGAGTATTAATATTATCTTTCAGTTTAAACAGATATATTTAGGGTATAAGTGACCAACAATAAACTACATATATGTATATATATTGTATAATTTAATAAATTTTAACATCTAGAAGCTAAGAAAATTTCTTTTATCTTCACATTCAGTGTTATAAATTCTGTTGGTCTTCCTTTTTCTATATAGATCCAGAATTCCGTCTAGTGTTCTATTCTTTCTTTCTGAAAAATTCTTTTTAATATTTGTTTTTTAGTGCATGTATGTTGGCAATGAATTATCTCACCTTTTAGGGAAAAAAGTCTTATAGTAATCAATTTTTAATAAATAGTATCACTGGAGATATAATTTTGTCAACTTTTTTTTTTTACTTTTACAGATGTCACTTTATTGTCTTCTGGCTTGTACTACCTTTTTTATTTTTATTTTTCTCTTTTTATGGTTTGTACTGCTTTTAATAACTAATCTGGTACAACTATCATGCAAACTTTGTTAGAAAGGATGATTTTTGAACAAAGACTTGGATTAAGACCAATGTAAAGGTTTGACTTGAATCAAGGTTACCAAAGAAAGCCCTCCTTCTCCAGGAAAAATAAGACATTTGTATATTTTTAAAAGAATATTGATAGAAATATCAGGAAGCTTAAGACAAAAAAGGTTACAACTTTTGGTCAACTTAAATGGTCTCTGGACTTCACCACTTGCATCTCTGTGCATTACCCTTTTTTCTCTTATATCTAGCAGGTAAAAAATACCTCTAAATTGTCTGAAAGCAATTTCATATTAAGATTAAAGATGACAAAAGACATCTAAGTTTAAATTTGCTGAGATATTATATGATCTTTGAGAAGAACATTCTAAATCAATTGAGACTTGCAATGGTATTGAAATGTAATTTAAAAAAAATATATTGACAAAAAGTCAATATTGAGTTCATGCAGAATAAGCTACAACATGGTTCTTATTCAAAGTAGAAACTGGAGAAAAGTTAATAGAAGCGGCAGTCATGGTATACACTTAAGATAAACAATTATGCACACATAACAATCAGGATATGAAGTAATATTTATTGACATAATGAAAGAAAATTGACATTGGTTATTGAGCAACAACAGTTGTCTACATTCTTAAAATATATAAATATTCTGCTTAGCAAAATTTGGGCACCTTACTGAGACCCATTGATAATGAAATCTCATTCTAAAATTGTATATGCATCCTAATTTGTTTATTACAATAACACTTTATTATAATACTTAATAAATAATTATAACAAATAATATAAACAAATATAAATAGAACACTTTGTTTTATAACTCTGAATTTGTAAATTTAATATTTTATTGTTTTACATATATTATTTTAAGCAATCTGCAGTTCATGTGGAACATGTTTGTGTTACCAGTTAAATAAATAGGTAAATATTTTCTAAACATTTTATATGTTTGTCCTTCTGCTTATATTAGTTTATTTAAAACTTTTTACACACAGTTAAAATTATACATAAAGACACATATAATTGTATATAGTAGTAACAATTCCAAAATCAACGAAAGTTACATTTGACAAATATTTTTCTATGCAACACATGTAGTGTTAAATGTTAGTCTGTAAAAAGAAATTTTCTCATCAAATAGGTTTGGGATATCTTAGATTAAATAACATTGAAAATATTTTTATGCTCATTTTTATAGGTACCAGATAATTTAGCATTTCTCTCATTTAATTTATAATGGAATTTTTTACAGAACTTCAGGAATAGTTCAGAAATATGTTCTGCGAAACTTTGGAAAACATAAATAATTACTGGTAAAAAGTTATTTGCTAAATTTAAGGTACTGTATAATAATAAATGTTTTGAATAGTATAACATGTAATACATTAACTGTTTCACTATATTTCCACCATTTTCTAATGCTGCTCTATCTTCCTCATTCTTTACGATGACCTAGAAAGTTAATAGTATCAATATAACTCTTAATTTTTTGCTAAGTATCACTGAGTGTTGCTTATTATAAACTCTTATCACTTTTTAATATCTTCAGTAAAATACTAATATCATAGGAATGTTTCTCAGAATTGGATCTCATTGTTGGTGGCAACAAAATGCTGAGTATAGTCCAATATGGCTATAGACATTTATGTAAGTTGGCCACACCAGATCTGAGAGAAGTTGTCTAGGCTGAGTGGATATCATCTTATTTCTGCTACCAAGATTCTGGAGCCCAAAGGGCAAACTGAATATTCTTTTCAGAAAGCTAATTTAATTTGTCTTATTACTCTAATTAGTTTCTCACCTACTGTGATAAAATAGATTCCAAAGGAGACTAAATTGTCCAAAATCACTTAACTACAAAGAAGTCTATCCTGGAAAGCACCTGGAAAGAGCACTGACCTCTTACTCTATTTCATTCTGAGGTTTTGAAAGAATACTGTCCCTTGCCTTTTCAAGAATTCTTTATTTTTATCTAGACATTCTTAAAAGCACATGGTGGTGTGCTCCCATAGAACAAGGTTTCTCAAAATATTTTGACCCCTTTACTCCATTGATGAGGGAGGAATTCCCACACTAAGGTTGTGGGATAGCCAAACACATGATACCCAACACTGGACGGAAGAGATCAGCAGCAATTTAGTAGTTACAGATATAGCACAGAGGACGGGTTATACCTAGGAACAGAGTGAACAGCCAGAGACTATGGGAGGCAAACTGTATTGTTTCAAGGGCCCGGGTGTCCTCTGGTTTCTACAGGAGGATTTATTGGCTTGTTTGAATAATTCAGCAGACTGGCAGGAAATTGAAACCTGTTTCTCAGAGATAACCAGGAATTGTAACTTGTCCATTTGATAAGGTTAGGAGATGTAATTTACAGGATCAAATTGGGAGAGTAACTTGTGGTTAGCCACTCGAAGCCCTCCTGGTTTTAGCAGATATTAAGGAAGCACATAATATTAACATTAGGCCTTACACCATGCAATCTTAGCACTATTGACATTTGGGAGCTTCTCTGTGCATTGTAAGATGTTTTGTTGTAACCCTGGCCTCTATCCACTAATGCCAGAAACCACCTCTCCCACTGACTCTCTCCAAATAGTGAAAATCAAAAATATCTGCAGACATTGCAAATGTTTGCTGAGGGGCTGAATCAAGCACTGTTCAGAATCATTGCCATAGAGAAACAGGACTGCATGCCCTGTCCCACAGTTTTGGACAGTCTCTCCTCTGGGGATCTGTGATTCCAGGGAAAATTATTTTGTAATGAGCTTTACTTACCTATGGGAACATGAGATATTCATTAAGACTATTGGAGAAAATTAATGTAGTTGTATGATTTGTTCCCATCCTCTCATTTCAGGCTTCTTTTTATCTGTATATTTATTCTTCAGTGAGTGAATTTGATGATTTAATTTCTTTAAAGCACATAGGTACCCTGGATACAATGATAAAGAGAAATGGTCCTGACTCTCATGTAGCTTAGACTATTGTAAGGGATAGAGATAAGTAAAAAGGAAACTACAAAGAATTGGTCTAAACACTGTGAAACACAAAAGAGGTTCATCTACCAGCTAGAAGGTTTAGAAATGTTCCAATAATAAAGAACAACCTTGGAATGTAAAGGATTATTAGAGTTTATAAACTAAGGAGACAAAAGTAAAAGTTTTATGAATAAAAGAAAGTTCAGAGATTAGGAATTATGTTACACATTCATGTGAGATGTGAGAGTTGAATGTTTTACACTTAGGAGTGTGAGCCTTGACAAGAGGTAGTTCTAGGTAGATAAGTATTGGACAAATTATGAAGGGACTCGTAGACCACGATGGGGTGATTGTACTTCATCCTAAAAGAGAGTTGATTTTGAAAAGTAATTTATGGCTTTAAATTATTTCTTGATTTTAGTACAGGGAATATATTGAGAAGGAAAACCTTCAGAGCAGGCAGACTTGTAAAAAAGATATCTATGCATTGTTTTGTCTTGTATTTCAGTAACATAGATGAGATATATTTATGTCTATATTTATATTTATGGCATCCAGTGTTGACGCCAATAGGAAAAAAGAAAAATGGATGAGTTTGAGTTTAGCACTAAGAATTGACATGATTTGGTGGTACATAGAATGAAGGAAGGAGCAGGATAAAGATATTTTTAAAGAAATATGAAAGTTTTTACATCAACAACTGCATAGTAAGTTAGGCAAATTTCATTGAGATTGGCAACTCAGAGTGAGAAGGAAGTTTTAGGAGCAAAACAACAAGTTTAGTGTTGGAGATAATGAATTTGAAGTGTTTATGTGACAACTCAAGTAGAACTATCAAGTTAGTAATTTAAGTCTGGGACTAAAAAGAGGGAACTGGTAGGAATCATATATACGGTGTAATTTGCTCATAGGTACTTACTGAAGCCCTGATGGTGAATGAAATTACCCAAAAGGAGTAAATGAAAAAGAAAGCTGAAAAAGACGCTGAGGAATAATGTCATACATAATGTAGGCAAACACCAAGGAGAGTATGCTGTGGTTTGTAAAATACAGAGGCAATATGGGAAGGAGAAAATTCTGAAGAGTTTATTATAGAAGGCATTATTTAAGAAGTTCATAGTGAATACTGCTGAAAAATAAAATATAATAAAAGATTGATTTTCTTCTTCGGTTAATATCCAAATATAAGTGAATAAATCAGTGAAAAACAATTTCAATGCTTTTACAAGGAAGAAAAAACATCAAGCATCGTGTGAGTATTAAATAATAAGTGAAGAAAAGAAAATTCAAAGGGAATTTTAAAATTTTGGCTGGAAAGAATTTGAGCAGTAATTGAAGTTAAACGGGCATGCAAGAGAGTATGTTAAAGAAATTGATATGAATTCAATTGGTCGATGTAAAAATGAGAAAAAATAGGATTTGAGAAACCTAGAAAAATTGCGAGGTAGCTTTGAAGCTAGCTTTAGAAGCCTTGTTTTCTTCATTATAATAAAACTTTGCTATTATATCAATTTCTACAGCAGCTTGTATGAAGGTATAAAAAAAAGTTTATTTAATCCAGTGTTACATTTTTAAACTGTATGATATTTTTAAAAATGGAAACATAGAGTCAACAATATTATCAAGATTTTGTCTAATGTGTTGACTTGAATATTGTAGATGATTTGAGATATAAAATGAGGATTGGAAAACCTGATATACAAAGAAGAATTAGAAGTATCCATGTTGTTTGATATCAGAAAATAAGTGAAATGAGAATGAGAAGGAAAATAGGAGTTTTTCAGCAAAGAGAATGAGTTTAAATATAACATTTATAAAATCGCGCTGTTCAGGGAGATGATGGAGTAGAGTGTGTCACAATTGCAGAGGGTGTTTGAAGCAGAATGAACTTCCAGGTCACTAAAGTGCTGCTCAATTAAGATGGCTGGTGAATTATTCTCTCGTTTTTTCTCTGACTAAATGAACATTCTTACGGACCCTGTCTCTTCTGAAGAATTTCATCTCAGAACTGCCATTTATTTCACATCCAAACTTACTTAAAAAGTGGACTCAGCTCATCACTACTCTTCCTTCATCACACACTTTATCTGATGGCATTGATGACATCCCATTTCTATATTCTTCATTGATATGACAACATTTAGAGGTATTAATTTCATCCAGTCAGATATTCTTTTCTCAAATTTACTCCACAACAACATATACTCTCAATTCTCCCCCATTTCTGGTGACTATTTTCCATGTCTCCTCATTGACAACTTTTCTTAAGACCTATCTGTCTAAATACACAAAATTTCTAATCTGTGGTTTTGTCTATTCCATCATCTCACAAAGATATAAAAGTGTCATTTTCATAAAAATTGCTGTCAAATCTAGGCTTTTAATGTGAAGAATGATTCAGCATAGTTTTGAAAAATGTAATCTTATAGAGAGATTTATTTACGACAAAATAGAAACAAATAGCTGATTTTCTTTTTTTAGGTGCAAATTTAATTCCTTTTTAATTTTTGGACATTTTCAAGTATGCGATCTTCTGGCTACTCAAATACAACATGTCTGAAAACAAACTTTTACTTACTCTTAAATAAAACTCCATCTTCGATAGTAGGGAAAAAAAGCTTTCACAATTCTTTCAGTCATCTCAACTCTAACATCTCTGCTGTGGTCTTAACCCTAATTTCCAAGCTGCATTTTTTGCAACTGGAATTTGAGACCCTTCAAACTTCATTGTCTTCTGTAATTCTCCTATTTTTATTGCTCCCAAATCCTTTCACTTTTGTTATTTTGTTAGCCTGGCATAATTTATTCATCCTTCTCTGCCTGTTGAAATTCTATTCGTAATTTTAGTGACTGATTCAGATACAATCTCTATGACATTCCATAATCACCACAGGGAATAACCATAAAACACATATACTCTGTTCTCTAGACTTTTTTAAATATTCAAGTTTAGACATCATAGATCTGTTTTGAAGGACAATATTTGCCAGTTGAGTATTAAATGAATATTTTATACATTTATGATCATTTAAGAAATTTCTTTTACCTATTTCTATTTTTCCTAGAAGTCCCTAATTACTTCTTGGTTTTAAAATTTGTTCTTTAAATTCCTATTTTAATGCTGTACTGTTGGAGAGTTTATGAATTATTAAACATACTTTTTGAAAATGAAAGCATTATCTTATTAAAGGTTAGATCTAGTAAAATCAATAGCTTTTACTTTCAATTGAGTAGCATTGTTGTTGTCTAGTTAAAATCACCCTTCGGAATAAAAAGATGATATCCATGCTTGACAAATTATCCATGTGCACACATAAACATACACAGAGCATATTTACACATAGATACTGAGAATTTACTCAGCGATATTATTTGCAAATATTCCTCAATGATTTGTATATCTGTCTTGATGTATTAAATCCATTAATTCCTCACTCCTCATCTCAGTTAACCTGGAATAAGTAACATAGAGTTACAAGAATGTAGAAAGAAGAAATATGGAATTGTACATTACTGAACAAAGTGTTAAAAAATTAAATTAAATTTATTGAGGCGACATTTGTTAATCAAATTATATAGGTTTCAAGTGTACAATTCAATAACATATCATCTGTATATTGCTCACCACTCAAAATCAAATGATTTTTTAATATGGTTGCTTACGTATTTTTTTCCTTTTGCTTGATGTGGTGACAAGGGTCTTATTAAATTTTGTCTTAAAGTAAATATTTTAAATGGCTTTAATTTCTATAAACTGCAAAACTGGCAATGTAGACATACTTAAAGGGAAACATTTATTTATATTTCTCTTGAAGATAAGGGTGAAAGGGATTTTAAATAGAGAAGAAGCCATTTTTTAGGCTTTTCCTTATCTTAATGTATTGTGTGAAAGTTGTAGGAAATTTTAACTACACTATTTTAAATTTAATTATTCAATTATAATAACATAGAATTAAATACAAATGTGTTTTATTTCTTTTTATTGTATTATTTCTGATAGTTTTAATTTTTGTTGAAAATAATACATTTTCTCTTTAATTTTAAAGAAACCTCTAACAACACCAAAACATAGTATGAATTTTTCTATGCTTGGTTTTAATGATTAAAGAGACTTTAAAAGAGCAGTTTATGGGGAAAATTAGAGCCCATTTGAATTTGACATCACTGTTTACAGAGGTTAAGAAATGAGTAGTAATATTATAACTTCTAAAATCAAGTTATAGAATGTAAAATAGACATGCATTGCTTTGTAGATGTTGCAAGACCATAGCAAAACTTGTCAAAGACCTGAGTATATAACTCCAAAAACTGAAAGTAAAAAAAAAAAAGAGAATGATTTTGATGTTTGTTGCTGATTTTAAGTTAAAGATCCAAGGCGAATATTGAAATGATCAGACATCTAATAAAGAATTATTGAGTCATCAAAATCATTACAATGCAGTTTGACAAAGATGAAGGCAAATATATTTCTCTCTACAATCCTTGCAACTTTCTAAAACAAATGAAGTACTAAAAATAAAAGAAAGAATATATATTAATAAAGCAGAGAAATTCAGAATTCCAACTACAAACTAGGAAGAAAAATAACTAAGTAGTATGAATTTGGAAGTATATGAAGAATAGTTGACAACATATATGTAACTCAATAGAATTCAGGTAGTTACATATTTTCCTAGTAGTTATATAGTTGTTATACCTTGAAGACTCCATCTACCGATTTTGATAATAGTGAACATATCTTGTGGTTACAGTATGCCATAAAAAAGTTTGTGTAGTTGGAGGAGGTATGTCCATGGATATTCAGTGATATATTAATTTGTTAGATAGGGAGAGGACCAGAAGATGAAATTATATCAACATTATATTTTTATTTTCCACAGCCTAGTCTCTTATTGATAGACTGTTGTGGTAAGACAGCACAAAAGAAGGAAAAGAAGCAGCAATTGCAAGATTATCACAATTGAATCCCTTCAATAATTGCATTAACTTGGTAATTGCTGAAAACTAAGGAAAAAGCTCCTTTCAGGGCAATAAATTTTCTGGGGAGCTATTAAGTAAATTTAATATAAAAATATGAAGTTAATATTAAAGTTTCTCTACTTTAAAAAAAATCATTTCTCCTATTGTTATGATAGTTTTCAAAGAAGAATCCTAATTATAAGTAAACCATTGTTGAACTGAAGCTTATAAACATAAGAAAAATGGAAAGGAATGTATGCAAAAGGTAGATATACTGTATCACAAGATGAGTTGCCTTAAAAATATGCTGAGATTAGACAAATCATGCTCCATAATTTCAAAGTAAATACAGATAGAATGATACCCATAAAATGAGTTAAAAGAGAGATATTAAGAAGAGATATAATGGAAAAATATGAGTTTAAAAATATTAATAAAATAAGTTAATAAAGGAATTAAAGGGAAATTCATCAAGAGATGAAAGATATAACGAAAATAAAAAGTACACTCAATAGGAAAGAAAAGAGTCAAGTAAGGGTACAATGACTAAGCTTAGTGAAGTCACACAAAAGAAACTGGAGAATTAAAAACACTAAAATTATTTGCAAGATGATAAATACTAAAAGGAGACAAGGAGATCCAACATAAACGTAATTTGAAACATTAAAAAGAGAAAAATACAACTACAAACACATAAAATAAAAATACATAATAGGAAAAAACCCTTCAATGTATAGAGATTTTAATGTAAATATTTGAAAGGCATTTACTAAAAGAAATTGATAGAAAACTATCTTCACTCAGGAAACCTTTAAAATTATTGAGATTCAATGGGAAAAATAATTACATGGATTCCTAAAAAAAGAGTTAAAATGATCACTATGGAGAAAATGTTATTCTGTTTTAAATTACTTCATACCAGTATTCAATTCTAGAAGATAACAGGGAACTGTATGGTAAACTTTTTAGTGAACTGACATATGACCCAATTTTTATTATATTTTATTTTTCAAATAAGAGATTTTAAAGTATGCAAAAATTTATAGCACCCATTAGCTCATCTCGAAAATTTTGATGATAAATTATAGAAATTCAAGAAAATAACCAAAAATAACTGTTCAATAAAGAAAAGCTATTGTAAAAGGGCAAATAGAAAACAGAAACTTTTTATACAGAAATAAAGCTGAACAACTGTGGGAGTTAAATATGAGATTGTGAGCTATAAACTTTACAATGAAATAATATAAAAGGAAAGAAGCTGAAACAAATACATACCGAAGATCTAGGAAGAAGCGATGAGGTGAAGAATGAAGGCATTTTTTTTCTAGTCTTCACCTTTTCTGCAGAGAGTAAATAGATACTTTACTATATATTGAACAATATACTTAAAAATAATATATACAAAAATATTAAACTGTATGAAATAATCTAATGCCTCTATCTTTTCAAACAAAGCAATAAAGTCAAAAAAGACAACTAAAACCATAAGGTCACAGCACTCACACCTTCTTTCAAGGAGCAGAGAACATTATATCCTTCAAATTATCTGTAAGTAGAAAAATACAACAAATTTCTGTAGAGCTCTCACTTCAAAGAATAAAGAACAGAGGTTTAAGAGATTCTGAGACTAAGAGTAGAGAGGAGAAGATTTAGGGGAAGCACAGATGAAATCATTCCCAGAAAATAGAAAGTGCAAATAAAGGCTAAATACTAAATATGGATCAATTCCTGGCAGTCCACTAGAACTAACTAGAAGAAAGAGACTAGAAGCTCTGTGAAAGAAGACATAGCTGACTCCATAAAGCACACTTTCTTGAAGAGAATCAGGTATGTGGAGAAGCATTGGTACTTCTTGGAGAGATGGGAAAAAAAGAAATAAGAGGAAAATGAAGAATCTTAAGAAATAAATAAAAAAATACTAGACATGCCAACCTTTTTTTTTTAATTAGAAAAAAACAATTACAGTTAAATATCATATTAACTCTACTCTGAAAAAATAGATCAAATCATTTTTTCAAAGACTCATGAAACTTTTACAAGAATTGATCATATATTAGAGTTCATATAAAAGAGTAATGTAGCCATAAAATATATTCAAACATTGTAATTATAAAGATAACTTCATCTAATTATAGTTAGTATTACTAGAAATTAAGAACAGAATAAGAAAACGATAGGCTTTTCTACCTGGCAATTATAAAAGAAAGGCTCTCTCTCAAAAAATGCTCAGCAAAAGATGAAGTCTGACTGTAAATTCCAGAAATCTAGAAAATATTAAATATTCTATTAGACTTACATTCCCTTTGCTTTGTTTTCCTTTCTCCTTGTGAAAAAACAAAGACTTTACATCCCATTCTAATCACTTTCTGAATTTTGCCTTTACTCATTTGTCCTCTTTACAAATATGCATTGTTCAAAGAAAAAACATGGTTAATATAAGAGAATGAAGTAGACCTTTAGGTGCTGCTGTGTAAAGATCTCCAAAAGATAGTTTCAGTATATATACTACATAATCCTTATGCACATTTTAAAATGTATATCTAGAAACATACTAGGGTATGCACTTTTTTTGTAAGAAATAATAAAAATACACTGCTAACTTTTGAGTGCTAACTTTTGGGAAAAAAAATTTTACTTTTCTTTTTACTTACTATATTTTGACCATTTGAATTTCTAAACCACGAATATATATACACATATATTTAAATAAATTTTAAATATATGCATTTGTGTGTGTGTGTATATATATATATATATATATATATACACACACACACAACTTAAAAATAAAACAACAAGGGCAAAGGAATAATAGGATTATCAATTGCTTTTTTTGTTTCTTATTGATACTTCTCTATATTAATTTACCCTTAAAAGAAAAATAAATCTCAAACAAGTCTTTTAAAAAACCATATTCGATACAGGCAAATCAGTACTATGAGAGAAATTTGTAGACTCAAGTATTTATATTTAATAAAAAATGAGTGTAAAATAAATATATACAAAACTAAAATATTAAAATATTAGCAACAAAGTAGTCATGTGAAAAAATAAATATATTCAATAGTTGATTCTTTAAAAAAATAAATCTTAGTACTAAGACAAAAAAAAGAAAACATTAATACTTAAAATAGGAAATTGTAACAAGAACATAGCCATAGAAACAGGAAAAAACTGATTGACTAGGTCAATCACTACTAACTAGGTCAATCTGTGCAAGTAACATTTGAAAACATAAGTAGAATTCATAATTTTCTAGGAAAATATAGTTTGCTATTACTTATGCCAAATGCATTAGCAATCTAAACAAACAAAATAATCTAGAATTTTTTTTTCAAAATATTGGAAAGAAAACCTCTAGATTTTTGGTGTTCCTACAGATTCCTGGCCTTCTAAGCAATAGAAACTGGTATGTTATTGAGACAGATAATGTATTCCTTTTCTCAAAGCCATTTACTTGCATTATAACATCATAGACCCAGAGACATTTGTCTCCCCTTCCAAAAACAATCTGCTTCCATTCAAAGAGTTCTTTTAACCTCCCTGGAGCCAATTACTTACATTTTAGAGTAGAGAACTTTCCTTCCTCCCCCAAGAGAGGATTCATTTACATTCTAAAGTAAATAGTACCATCTTCAGGTCCTTCAGTCTCTGTCTTTATGTCCTTCTGTCTCTCTATGTCTCTATGTCCATCTCTATCTCTATCTCTGCCTCAATCTCTGGAGAGGAAGATGAACAAAGGACCCAACAGTCCCTATAAAAGCTTTGAGTTTTATCATTTCTATACATCTACTATACAGACAAATGTAAACAACTGGCTCCATCCTATTACCCTGTGGAGAATTGAGTGTGGAAACTCTGTGCTATGAACTTAAGCCTGGCTGCTGTTATTGCTGTGAGTAAACACATGTCTGATATTTTATCCAGCCAACCTGTGTCAGGGTCACTTGTTAACTTGCAAGTAGAGCAAGATCTTAGGTCTTTCATGAATTCAGACTTCACATAAAGAGTTTCTATACATTCCAAAAAAACAAGAACTAGAATTAGTACTTTTACAGTGTAATTTCAAGAAAAAAGTAAATGAATAGATAATTTTTCATGCTATTTAATGTATTACAGAATACAATAAAGAGGGAAAAATTACCAAATAATTTTTATGAAATGGGCATTATATCAGTATTTATACCCAAGAGGGACACACACACACACACACACACACACACACACTTAACATGAAAATTAACTATAAATACTAATTCAAGAGAATATTTATATACAAATGAGGTTAATTATAGGACTGCAAAGATGGTTTTATTTAAGAATTTATAATTGAATATATCCAAGAAGAAAAAAATCATTGGTATAAGTAATGACAATGCTTTTGATAAAAATCTGTGCCTATAATTTTTGACAGTAAACAAAACAAAAAATAAGAATATTTATATGCTTCCATATCTTACTAAACTATCTATCTCAGCACAAGTTGACATACAAAAGAGATAATTATAGGAACACTAACATTAAAATAAAGAGATAATAATAGTTATGTATGTTAATACCACTGTCAATGAACGTTGATTTGAACTCTTAGTGTGAAAAATAAGAAAACGAATTACAGGTATAAAAATTGCAACAGAGTTTGAAAATTACTACTTTATTCAGATGATATGATCATATACCTGGAATATTACATGAGTTCTAGTGGAAAAATACTAATACAAGCAGTAAAAAAAGTCGTGAAGCTGTCTGGATAGGAAAGTAATGAATAAACTATCATTTTTATATCTGAAAAGAACAATCATTGAAAATATATAATGAAAGAAGAGACCTATTTATAATAGCAACAAATGAAATGCTTACAGCTAAGACTAAAAATGGTGAAATATTCATATAACAAAAACTTTAAAGTATTTGTGAGACATTAAAATATCTTGATCAAAAGGGATAATATAGCTTCCTTTGGGAAGACAAAGTATAAAGGTATTACTCCTCCCTAAAATAATCTATAAATTTAAGGCCATCCCAAGAATAAAAATGCCTATAGGATACAGGATATTGTTTAGTCAGGTTGATATTAAGGTAAGTGATAAACTAGCAAATATGATCAGGAGAATTTTAAGAAAAAAGTAACAAGGAGGAACTTATCCTATTAGATAGTAAACTTTTAATTACGTTCTGGCATTGGTTAATGAATAAACTGAACAAGGAATGGAATGCAAGAGAAAATACTAGTCAAGTTCCAAAAATTCATTAAAATGTTAAATATGTAATTGGTATACTAATTAGTGCATAACATATAAATTATTGAGTGAATTGTACTAGAACCTGGAAGTCATATTGTGAAAAAGGAAAGTTGGATCTTAAAAAACATCTTAAAAAAACAATACATTTTAAATTAAACCAATATATATATTAAAATAATTTAGAAATTCTTTTAGACATCATATTTTCAATTCATCAAATAATTTTATAAAGATGACCTTCAGATACAAACCTACAAACCAATGCAAAAAAGACTAAAAACAAAATAGAAAAATGAGGAAAAGATAGTTCATAAAATGAGTTCTTAAACATATGAAATGATATCTAACCTCTCTTATAATATAAGAAAGGCAAAATGCAATTTTACTGATTTCGAACTTTTCGCCTATCAGAGAGAATTTTCACCTAAAGAGAATGCAGAGTTTGTAGCATTGTCCAGTCCTTAGTCTAGCTTAAGGAATTTATTTTGGTTTCTCTTTTTTCTTGAAACCATTCCAGAGCTGTGAACAAGCCCAGTCTAGCCAGCTGGATAACAAGAAATCCATGGCCCCGTTGCCTATCCACCACTGTTTTCCCAGACCTCCCTCCTGATTTGTTGCTGACAACAGATTTAAGAAGGAACCCCAGATTAGAACAGAATAATTGAACTGTTGAACTCAAACTAAATTGCAGGTCTAAACTAAATAATAAATGGTCATTGTTTCAAAGCATTATTTTTGTGTAAGTTTGTTACGCAGTGGATGCAACTAATTCATCATCTACAATGTATTTAAAGAAAAAAAAAGAAAACATTATAATTCCTTGCATATCAAATGTTATAGGATTAATATTCCAAGATCAGGACATGCATTGTGGGAAGAATGGAAAGGGCATGGAATTTGGAAACAAAGCTAGATTCTAGATGAGGATTTGCTACTTACTGGCTGTATTGGGTTTGTTAAATGTATGATGTTTTAAAGCTTAAATTTTATAGACATTAAAAGCTATGAAATAATCAAATAATAATAGTTTGCTCTGTATCATTGATTTTAGGGAGACCACATAAGGTCAATCGCTCACTTCTTCCTAATGTAGGCACTCAGAATAGAAGTTTTCAGTTTTGTTTTATAATATTAATTTACCATCATGTTCACTGGCTTATGGATTGTAGAATGTATCCTCTCTGTTTCAAAAAGAGGAAGGTCATTTTTCCATTCCAGGCTTCGTACTGCCTTTATGATTTCTCAGCGAGTACTAACATGCCATAGTTATTATTAAATTTCTAGGTTTTCTTATTTTTTTGACAAAGATGAATAGATTCCTTTATTACATTTCTCTCTCTCTCTAGTATTGAGCTTCAGTTCCTACAACTTAATTTTGTTCTAATATTTTCAGTCTTATGATCACTTCTGACAAAGAATACAGAGTAGATTACCAAAAAGTCTAACAACTATTATAGCTCAGAGCCACTAGCAGCTAGCCTTAAACATACAAAGCTGGAAGATCCTCCATTTTCTACTTTCTCCTAGCACTTAAATCTCCCATCTGTCCCTAGAGGTATGAAGTTTTGAATTTCCTTTACCTCTACTTGATACATTTCTCTTTCTCCATCTCTTTATCCAAGTATTGCTCTTTTCTTCCTTTTTGAAGACTGTTACTTTATCTTTTCTTTATTGTTTCAGATGGCTTCTCTGTGGGCCAAGCCATACCCTCTTATACATCTCCATGGTCTAGATGTTTTTTCTTCTTTTAAATTACTCTATATTATGTGAAGTTTTACTGATTTAGATTCTCTTCCACCTACTAACATGATGTTTACTTACTTATTTATTTTTATTTTTCAATATTTAGGCTCTCATTTTCTCTGATAACATGAAAGAAAAAATACTAAAAAGTGAATATTTTAGGATTTGTAAAAGTTTATTAGGAACTTCCTTCAAAGGATAAGGCAATAAAGACTCAAAAAAGTAAAGTATTTTATTAAAGTTTGTATGGCTGGTAGATCCAAAATAACAATCTAACTGCCTTTTATGACAGATCAAATTTATCTTGGATGAAGGGTTGTTACCAATAATTTCTAACTATACATGCTCATGCCTAGCTATTTGGATAAATTGCAGTGTAAGTAAGTGTACTCAAAGACTCTGAGATAGCTTCTTGAATGTTCAGACTAATTTGCCTTTATTTACACATAGATTACTTCTCATAAGGAGAGCAAATGGATATAAAACTTTTGTACCCCTTTGGAATGATTGCTTTGGCAAACTCCTTGTTTCTCTTTAGACTTCTTTTTTTAACACACTCTAATATGAAAATTATAATTCATACTTCCCACTTTTCATGTGATCTCATTCAGTTTCCACAATCTCAAAGCTATTACCAAATAAATACAACCAATTATCACCAATTCATTCTAGCTTGCAATAATCTTCAGAATATAAAGAATGCAGAAAATAGAAAGCAATATTGTTAGGATAATTTATAAAATACCATTTTCCTTCCTTTCAATGTTTATGCATTTGTTCTTAACTATGAAAATACGATTCGCTTAATTGGTTGGGGTCATTGCTGTTTACTGATTTAAAATAGTTTTGGTTAAAACAGAATTGTTAAAATCAAGATTAAATATAGTAGGCTAAGTAAAGTGAAATGGGGAATTTATACAAACAATGTACATAGTGCCCTGTGGATAATGATTCCTAAATTTTAAAATGTGACTAGAGGACACATTGTGTAGATTGCAAGATTCTCTTTTATGATATTCTTCACCCTCTCTCCCATACACACAAAAATTAAATAAGTTACTTAGTGTACTAAATTGTAAAACTAAATCTGTAAATCTTTAGTTTGGATACTGTTGCTCAATATAAAATATATTCAAAATCACACTTGAGTTAATACCTTTGCCTCATGTTAATAATTAGAACACTTGGAACATCATATGGGATTCATATATTTGCTGAACTTTTAAAATCACAGGATTTCAAATCTGGAGAATGTCCTAGGAATCACCTAGTCCAAATCTCTTATATTATGAATAAAGAAAATATGTCCAAAATGTATTAAATAATTTCGTGAAGGTCACACAGGTAGTTATGGGTAGAATCCAAACTCTTTAAACTTAAGTCTATGTTGTTTTTAACTTAATATATTAATTAAAGTTAAATTCTCAAGATATTACATATCCCTTTTTTCTTTAGTAGCCAAGCTACCATTTTCAAAAATTCAAGTACCACGTATTCAATACTGTTTCTAACAAATCAAGAATATATTTTACATGTTACTGTACTAAAGTCTTTGATGGGTAAAAACTCTGGAAAGTGAATTTGAGATCTTTCACAGGTGCAGATTATGTGGATTATTAGTTTCATTACATATCTCAAATACTTATATTTGAAAATGGTAAGGTGGATACATGGTAAAAAGCATATCAGTCTGTTCAAATGATGTGTTCAGTTACTCGCAAGACTAGACTTAATTTGTTATTACATGCAGAGCAAATCCTGAAAAGGAGAAAGGAAAATTATAGGTTTTTGAACCCGTTTTCTTTCCTAAAGGTGGTTGAATAAAAAAATAATGTTACATATGTTTATTTATGTGAACTGAATGATACTTCTGCAAATTATAATATCCAAAAATATCTATGCACCGTATTCATCCATAAGCAACTCTATAAATCTACATGATGTATTGATTATGTGTTAATTAAGACTGGAATAAGGAATATTTCCTAGTACTTGTAAAGGATCTGATGTCTTCAGGAGGCAATATAAAGTTGCTTCAAAGAAGAAAAATTTTTAAAAATCATGTGATAGATTAAGAAGGCAAAAGCATTAAGATAAGATACAAAGGATATATTGAGTAAGATACCAAGGATATACTGTAGTTGGAGAGTTGATGGCTTGTATTTGGCAAAAGAATAGAGAAGAATGTATGCTTGGAAAATTGAGAGAGCTCGACTGCAACTTTTAAATCAAATGTAGCTCAGTAATTAGCACGGAAAATTAGACATACTTGCTTTTTCCTGAATTGTTCATTTTGCCCCTTAAGTTTCTACCAATGCAAAATTATCTTATTAAAATCAAAATATTTTAATGTGATATGTTGAATTATAACTACTATAATTGAAATATAAACTAGCTCAGATCTTTTTATTCAATACAATTGTTGCCATAGGAACAGGGAAAAATAATTAATTCATACTTTTTGTGGGAATGAATAATAGGTACAGCATTTATTTTAATAATTTATATGTATTTTATTAAGATATCAAGAAAGATCAATAGCAAACTAAGAACAGATTATTTCCTTTAGTTTTTTCCTGGGTTTTTGACATTGTACTTTATAAACAAAAAATATCGAATTCTTCTATGCCAGCAAACCACAGATATCTTCTAGTATTGATCTTCAGCAATTATAATTTTTAAACAGTGAACAGATACATATCAAACATTTGTATAAAGAGTAGAAGGGTTAAGAGGCAGGATTTTCTTTCACACAGACTGCCAAAACTCAGCAGTTTTCATCTTGGGTCATTGGGCCTGTGTTTTTTAAATTTTAAAATTTATTTGGAACATTAAATAAGGGTACCACCATTATACCCTATACCTAGTCAGTGTTGATCATAGCTAAATATCTTTGTAACCTCATTTATTAACATCAAATTACAAAAACTTACCATGTTCTAAATCAGAAATGAACCAGTGAGTTAAGGAGAAAAATAGCTCACAGATCTTACAAACACAAAGAAAAAGTAAGTGGAAGAGAACAAAGCATTAATATATGCATACACATATTTAGACTGCCAGACTTAATGTTAAGTATTAAAGCAGAAGGTAGTTGCTAACATGTTTATAGAAGGTAATTTCTCATTCTTCTAAAAATCATTTGATACTTTTATTTTTCTGTCCCTGTGTTAATTTTTTATTATTAAACATTTAGAATAAAAGATTTACCTACTTACCTTGTCAATCTTAAAGCAATTTATATGATGCTATTCTCCATATACATAGCATAGATGTAAACATTTCAAAGAAAGAACTTGAGATATTCTAAAGACTAAATCACTAATAGAATGCTGCTTACACATTTCTTGTTCAAAAACAAATGGTCATTTTTTTCTTACCTTTTTATCTTTTCCTTGCTCTGGTCTTCTTTCCTGTGAATGAATGCATTAGGATAGTTTTAGAATTAAACCCATATTAGACCCTTTTATCTTAATTAATGCTACTAAATTCCACAAGTTAAATTATCTGTTAGAATTTTATGAATATATTTGAATTCTTTCAAATATTAGGAATTTCCTTTAGTAAAGCACACACTACTGTTCTTATCTTCCTGAGCTTTGGGTGATCTTGGTCACATAAAAGGTTCTGGGAAATAACTTTTGAACCTGTTAGATGAGCCCTCTGGAAGCATCTTCTATCTTTTAGCTGTTAGTAATTAGTTGCAATTAGCACCAGCTAGGTGAGGAGCTCACCCTTCAGCAGGTGATTGCATATGCGTTAGACATTATGACAGCAATATTTCAAAGTATTCTATTTATCTTTCTACTTCTTTCATTCCTAGGCCTATTTTCTTTGATTTCCTGGTTATATTGGAGAATTTTATCTAGAAACCAAGTTATTGACCCTAATAAACTTAGAATATGAAAAACCTTTTATACTTTTCTTTAAAGGAATGGAGTGTGTTTTTAGGCAAATTAATTCTTGTGCATATGTATCTCTAGGGAGCTTAGTAATGCATTTTATTAGTCAAAATACTTATAGAAATGAAAGCCAGAAATGACCTGTTATGTTATCCTTTCTCCTCTTGAGAGTTCAGTACAAATGTGCTCCCTCTGGCTGCTCTTAAAATGGTGTCAAAAGTGGTTGCTCTGCTTTTTTGTGTTTCCTAACAAATTATAACAATCTTTGTTTGCAAAACACATATTTCATTTTAACAATTTTTCTACACAGTATTTCAGTAAAATATTTTTTATTTGGAAAGTTAGTACTAAGTTTGTAGGCAGACAGCTTCTGAATGCATTTCCACTTCTCCAGTGGTGAAATAGCCAGGGGGAAATAGGTAAGAAAACAGATAAATTGGAAGATGCTCAAGGCAACAAAGATACTCTCAGAAATAGTATTATGGAATGGAAATATGAAGAGGGATGGCGTTTGGCTTGACCAGAGTCTTCTATTTTCCTTTTTCCTGGCCTGTGTGGGGGTCATTGTGATTGTCTTGTGTGTTGAAAGCTGTAGGAGAGAAGTAAAATTATACTTCTTCCAAAATCCAGAATTAAGAGATCTATATATAATTCAATCATACTTTTATTACTTACGAAGTGATTGAAGAGTGTGACTTCAGATCTCTGACCAAAATACCTCGCTAATATTTCATCTCAGAATAAAATGAATTTACCTACCCAGTTATAGACTATGGACAATCTCAGTCTTCCTGAACCCTTCCTCAAGGAGCAAGAACTACTCCCCTAAATGTACCACATGTGCAAAAGCTAAATAGTATACACCCTCTTTGAGAGCAGATAGGTTAAACTGGTAATGACGATGTCAATAATAATAATAGTGATGATGATGTTGAAGATGATGATGATGATGATGACAGAGCTTGATTAAAAGAAAGAAAAGGACTGCTCTCTTTTTCCTCATACCCTTTATCCATATATACATTGAGAGGTCATTCTCCCTCCCTCAGGGACCAGTAGGAAAGGTGATAGAAAGAGGCAAAGAAGGTTATATCAGTCTTTCATCTATAGATATGAGATCAGAAAGAAGATCACCACACCTTCTGGATTAGTCTATTAATAATTACATCATATGACACTTGAACACAGAATGTTAAACTGAATTAAACAGCTCATAAAAAATGTTTCCTAGATATTCTCAGGGGATTTGATCCTAAAATACAATATATAGATACATCCTCTACATATTAAAATCAGAAAAATTACAAATAAATTTATAAAGTGACAATATAAAGCTATCATCTAGAATCAAATAAAATGTCATAAAAAGACAGTACCCTATAAGGTCACTTACCATTTTTGAAAATTTAATCTTCAACTTTGCTGGTACATGAAGTAATTTCACACTTGAACTCCTAAAATTTATTATTTTTTTAGGTATTGAATCATCGTAGCCAAATTCACAAGAGACTGACATAAAAAGAATCTCAGATAAAAGTGAGAAATTATGTATCTACAAAATAGTTTGGAATATTAGTAGTCACTGATAATTAGCGAGATGTTCTTTGTGCTCAATTTCCTCATTTAAAGAAATGATCCCACCTAATAAAGGTTAAGAAAATCATGCATATAAGTCTACTTTATTACTTGGTCCTTGTGAAAATTCAATATGTGCTAATTACTATTTAGTTATGCCTAGTGCCTATTAACCACTTTCTATATGCCAAATAGTCTTCCAAGAATTTTACATGTATTAACTCATTCAGTAATGCAGTGATACTGAGACACTGATGCCATTACTAGTCTCATTTATATCTGAGAGTATTAAATACTAATAGCTGAATAAGTTTCCCAGAGCCGCCCATTAGGTATGTGGTGGATATGGATTTAATCAAACTCAGGTGTCTGATTTTTCAACTACATATAGATAACTAATTAGAATTCCATGGTGAAAATATTAGAAAAAGAAGAGTTAGATGATCTTAAAGAGGCTGTATTCTTACATTATGCCAGTTTTGTGTGTGTGTGTTCTTTTTTTTTTTTTTTTTTTTGGTGGTGGTGGTGGTGGTGGCAGTGGTGTTTCTTAGATCTAACTTCACAATAAATCCATCAGCATCAGCATTAGGTACTTGTATTCATTTGGATGGCATACTCTCCCTAGACCACAGTCAAGATAAATACTTAACTCCACTAATTTCTTAGCTTCTTTAAAAGCGATTTCTTTTTTCTTTTTTCTTTCTTTCTTTTTTTTTTTTTTTTTAGTTTAATATTTCTTCAGGTAATATACAACACGGCTGATTAGATTTCAACTTTCTTATTTGAAATCACATAAAATTTTCCAGGAAATATAATTTAGTCCATGTAATGGGACTTTGGTAAGAAGGAATAGCTTCTCAGCTATCTGGTGATGGCTTTGGAAAGCCACAACATCCTTTTGACATTTGGGTTGCCATGACCTCATTTGCCTGTAGAAAAATAGGAGTGGTCAGGAAGAGAACATTGATGACTTTCATTCAAAATCAGGTATGGAATTCTGTATTCAATTGCTGAATGAAATTCACTTCCAGAGCCTTGGCAGCAAGGGGCCTGGGAAACAGGACTTTTTGCCTCCAGACTTGTTAGTACAGGAAGGACTGTAAAAGGAAGTGGTAACAGAATAAACAATCCACAGGATATGCCACACATGCTTTCAATACTGTACACGTTATAGAGCTACAAAGGAGATGAGATTTTCAGTGGGTTAATACGCATCATTACATCTGTTAAGGATGTTTTAAAATAGATTATTAGGTCCTGGATTTTAATTATTTTCTACAACAACTCACATGGCAGATAAAGTTTACCTACATGATATATTCTAATAATAGAACTCAAGATTATATGTGATTCAAATACACAACATCTTTACTTTCATTTGTTTTCTTCTACTGAAGAAAATATCTCAAAATGCAAGGGAGAGGAATCTCATTGTGTTTCAGTTTCAGTTTGATCACATTTATGAAACAAATCGCTCACAGTTGCAGTTTACTATTAAAATATTCACGAATTTTTGTTAATAATATAATACATCTGGCATAATGCAGGACTGGTTAAGTTTTAAGAACTTCGGGCCCAGATAAAGTCTTTGGTATTTCTAAACAATAAATTACTGTGATTCTCTGACTTAATGTTTTAAAGTTGATCTCTAGAATTTATTCTCAAAATATGAACTGAAGATCACAGGTATGCTTCAAATATATTAAAATCTGCAAGTTCTTTCTTTGATTCTTATGATCAAATAGTAAATAATTTATTTGGCTTTCATTTTATATATATGTAAGAACTCTTTATTAGTGACTTACTGAATATATGAGTTACTATAATTCCTCGGTGTGTGGAGAATCTGCTCCTTTTTCCCTCCTGTACTCCTCATCTTGAAGAACACAAATGGCAGGTGACATCTAAAAACATTATAGGAAAATTAATATAGGTAAGTGCACCATGTACCCTTTCAGCTGCAGTTAACTTTAAAAAAATCATCAAACATGCACATTATAACTTTTCACCTTTTCTGAATCAGAGCTATTCTTTCGTATGAAAAAGCAACTTGAGTTATAGCATAGAAATGGAATAATTTAGTTTCATAAATTAACCTAGAACAGTGTTTCCCAAATTGTTTTTTATAATAGTTAATGCCAAGAGATGATTTTAAAATATTTAGGTAAAACAAAAATTCGGTGGTTAAATGACAATAGTATATTATAATTTGAATAGTTTGTGCAAGTTTCTCTACAGTGAAGTACAATCTTTAATATGCTAATAGAAATGGTAAACCTCCAAGAAGTCATTATTTTATCTAACATATAGGTAGAATTTCCAAATTTATGCCATTTATAATCTTTTTTCAAAAAATGTTATGACTATATCATGAAGCCAATACCCAATGGAAAACAATTTTTTGCAATATTTACCAAGAATCTGAATCTCTGTGTAAACCTCTTCCTTCTCCATCTTCAAATTTCTTGTTTTCATGGATTTCTATTATGAGGGTGAGGGAGTAAAAATTTTGGAGTAAATAGTTTAGTTTTTCCTTGTTTGGTCATTTTTATTTTGATTTGGTTTTAGTCTCCTTCTCTTCTGGATACATTTGAGATGATCTTATATTTACTAAATAAAAAACTTTGTAAGTCATCACATTTAAATATCACTTTTACCTTTAAACCTAATATGTTCTGAATTACTTAAATATTAGCAAGCATTTGGTAGTTTGCTGTTATAGCAAAAACTAATTTAAATAGTTTTGAAGTTTCTATGAATATGTAGTGAAGAAAAAAACAAAAGTAAGTAGAAACACATACACACTCAAATGTGTACACACATATAGGAAAGGACATTTATAAGTTCAAATTAAATTAAAAGGGTATTTTTCTGTTGTTTTAGACTTTTTTTTTTTGGTAATATTACCCTCCCTTTTGTCCCTCTATAATGTTACTAGATATTTTTGTACATATTCATAATTGTGGAAACAGATATATCTCTCTATTTTTTCCTGTGTATCTTGATATGCATCTAGATTCACATTTTTAGTTTAAGTTTTAAAATAACACAATTATTAAAAAGTGACAATTCCTAGCTTAAATAAATTTTATTTCTTACAATGGTTATATTAAGAATGCTAGTCACATTTTCAACTTCTTCTTATTTTTCTGCCTGGTAGAGTGACAATCCCGATATAAATAAATCAATACAGCTCTGTGCAAGTTACAAGAAATCATATACCTATGTTCCTTCTACCCTTTTCTATAGTGACCTGAGAAGCTTCAGGCTTAAATTCATTACTATAAAAAGTGGTTTTTTGTTTCTTTGTTTTTGTTTATTTGTTTGTTTCTTTGATGATGAAATTTAATACTGACTCTATTGGTTGCTAACGTAGTTATACATTTAAGATAATCTTCCTATTTTGTGAATTCAGATTCTTTTTATCTCTTCTCATAGGGTATATCAACTAAGAACCCAGGGCACTCCATCTGTCATTAAAAATGACCTCAGCAAAAAATGGAATCATGTTACATAAATATAAATTACTAAGAAAACATAAAAAGACTCTACATTCCATAATATTACCTAAAATCCTTACACATGACTTCAAAGATATTTCCCTCCAAATTGTTTTAACAGAGGAAGTTCTCAAATCTTAAAAAAGAAACTAATTTGAAAATTTCAGTACGTTTCTACCTTCTGTACTATAGGTATTTGCAGTTTCCCTTTTCTCACATTGAAAATAAATTGTTTTCAAAAGAAATGGGACTTACCAAAGATTTTAAATAGTTGTTTCAGAAAATGATTCATAATCAGCAAGGTATTTTAATAATATATTAGATTGTTAAAGGATCTTCATTAGATAACTTAGGCAATATTTTCAGGATGGCTTTGATCTTCAAAATGATTTACTTAGTGGATATGAGTTGATATGTCAATGTGTGGGCTGACCTACCTAGCATAACTTTAAAAAAAGCCTTGAAAATTTACATGCGCACAATACAAATATACATAAAAATAGCGATATGCTATTATTCTTTCAGGTAGACAAGCACTGTTAAATACATAGCTTTACCCCCACCACCCAGAAATAATTATTTGCCTTTACCGAGCCTTCCGTGGCACTCATCTATACAAATTAGATTAAAAGAAAGGGCAGGGATAAAAAGAAAAGTAAGAACATTAACAACAAATTTATTTAAGTATGATAGACAACTATGTTACATAAATATGTTTTGAGCTATGTATACTACCTTGATACCATCACCACAATCAAGTTAACAAACATATACACCACCCCGACCTGTTCTCCTTCCCACTTTAATTTATTCTTACTTTTCCTGTACTTGCCTCACCTTCAAAATAACCACTGGTAAGTTTATAGATATAGAATCATACAGTATGCACTTCTTTTTGTCACTCAACATAATTACTTTGATATTTTTAAAAATGTATAAATAGTTTATTATTTTATGGCTGAGTAGTATTCACTTAATGGATATAACAAAATATACTTATTCATTCACCTATGAAGGACATTTGAATGTTTTCCAGATTTTGCCTACTGAAAATTAACCTTCTATGAACATTCACGAATAAGTATATTTGGTGCATTCTTTTAATAAGCTTGTTTTTTCCCCCTCTAACACAAAGTACACAGTGTCTTTACCAATACTCTTCTCCAACTAGGTACCCAACATTCAGTTTAGCTCTGATATTATGTACCTTGGGGTACCATCAGATCCCACAATTTAAAGTGCTCAGTTCCACAAGTCTGCTCTCTAAGCCACTCATATTTCTGACCGACTAGCTATTAATTGGTGGTTCTTTCCCCTCAGGTTCTGTAATTGGCTATAAACTGGCTCATAGAACTCAGGAAGGCACTTTACTTATGTTTACCAATTCATTATAAAAGATACAAATGAACAACTCGATGAAGAAGTATATAGGGCAAGATCTGAAAGGGTTAAATGCAGAAGTTTTTGTTCTTAAGGTGTTGGGTGTTCATGGATGTGTTTTGGTACATGGATGTTTTTAACAACTCAGAAGCACTCCAAACCCTGTTGAACAGAGTTTGTTATGGAGGTTTCATTACACAGGCATGATTGATTAAATCATTGACCATTAGTTATCAGTTTAGTTTCCAGCCCCTTTCCCCTCTCCAAGGTTGGGGAAGGCAGAAAATTCCAAGCTTCTAATCAAGGCTTGGCCTTTCTGGTGACCAGTGCCAATCCTGAAACTGTCAAAGGGTGTGCCACAAGCTACCTCATTTGAACAAAGGATGCTCTTATCACTCTTGTAATTCCAGAAATTCCAAAGGTTTTAGGATCTCTGTGCCAGGAAACAGGAACAAAGACCAAGTATGCATTTTCTTATTATATCACACTTAGCTAAATCTCAAGCTGTAGAATGAGTAGATCATATGGTAAGTTTATGTTTACCCTTTTAATAAAGTGTCAAATTGTTTTCCATAGGGTATGTACAATTTTATATTACTACTGACAGTGTAAGAAGATTCCAGTTCCTCTACATCTTTGCCAACACTTGATTTAGGCAGTCTGTTTTATGTCAGCTATCTTAATAGGTATTTAGTGTTTATCTCATTTTAATTTTAATTTGCATTTTCCTAAAAAAATTGATGTTCAGCATCCTTTTATGTACTTATTTGCATCTATATATCTTCTTCAGTGAAGTGTCTATTCAAAGATTTTGCCCATTTCTAAACTTGTTATTTACCCATCTAGTTATCATTTTTAAGGTTCTTCATCCTTTTAAGTGGATGCAAATGATACCATTTGGTATCATTTTCCCAACTTGAAAGACTTTCCTTAGTAGTTCTAGAATTAGAAGTATACTGGTAATAAATTATTATTATTGGTATATCTGAAAAAGGTTTTATTTTGCTTATATTTTGAAAGATATTTTTACTGAGTATAGAATTCCATTTGAACAAGTTTTTCTTTTTCTTTCATATTCTAGAGATACTCTTCCACTTTCTCCTCACTTGCATTGTTATGACATGAAACTATATTTGCTTCTTTGTGTTTATTTTTTTGTTGTCCTTTGGCTACTTTTAAATGTTTCTCTTCATTAATGTTGTTGAACAATTTTTTTCCATGATGTGTTTTGTTTCAGTATTCTTTGTTTCTTATACTTGAGCTTTTTTTTTTTTTTTAATTTGTGAATTCATTGGGCCTCTTGGTTCTATAGTTTTATAGTTTTAATACATTTGGAACTTTTGGGTCATTATTTTTCCAAATATTTTTAATACAATCTTCCTATTCTCCCATTCTCCTACTATAGAAATCTTAATTGCACATATATTAAGAAGCTTGAAATTGTCCAAAGTTCAATGATGCTCTTTTTTTAGATTCTTTTCTTTCTACATCTTGAATATTTTCTATTGCTGTCTTCAAATTCACTAATCTTTTCTTCTGCAATACTTAATTTGTTATTAAATCCATACAATGAATTTTCTCAGATATCTCTGGTTTATTTTAGGACTTATTCATAATTCCATGTCTCTACTTATGTTTTTGAATATGTGAGAACAGTTAAAAATAACTTTTAAAATATATTTATCTGAAAATTCTAATATCTGTATGAATTTCAGATTAGTTTTTATTAGTTGATTTTCTTCTCATTATGTGTTGTATTTTTCTGCTTATTTTCATGTTTGGTCATCTTTGGTTGGATAGCAGACATTGCTATTTTTAACTTTTTGTTTCCTGGATATTTATTCTTATAAATATTCATAAGTTTTGTTCTGGGACAAAGTTTACCTACTTAGAAGGAATGTGTTCCTTTTGGGTCTTATTTTTAAAATTTGTTAGGGGTGTTCAGAGAAGCTTGTATTTAGGGATAATTATTCTTTTTTACTGAGGCAACATTATTCTGAATTCTTTACTAGATGATTCTGAACAATAAGTTTTTTCAATCTATGAGGCACTGTTTCTGGTCCTTTGTATCCTGGACATTGTTTGCTCTAATTTTCTCAGATTGTTCTTCCTCTGGCTTCAGGTAATTTCTTTATATGCATGCACAGAGCACCCCTCTTCTATATAATCAATGGGTACCCTCTGCAGGTCTTCAGAGGTTTTTCAGTGTTGCTCTGTTTTCTCCAGTCCTCTGCAAACTGTAGTAATTTTTCTCTCAGACATTCAGCTCAATCTAAGTAAGTCCATCTCAATCCTATTGAAATCCCTCTCCCTGCAAGATATCCTGGAAACTCTCAAAGATATAAGCTAGATAATCATAGAGATCATCATGTTTGTTTCTCATCTCACAATGATCACTTTCCTGTATCGACTTATGTGTAATGTCTTGAAAATCTTTGTTTCATATATTTTGTTTCATATATTTTTGATTTTTAGTTGTTTCAGTCAGGCATATAAATTTAGTTCATATTACAGCATCTTGATCAGAAACAAAAGTCTCGCTAGACTTTAAATTTTATTTCTATATTTATTTTAACTTAAAAGTAAAGTTCATGTATTCATACAATAATGCAGTCAGTACTAAAAATTTATTTTTAAAATTTTTATTATAATTTAACTTACTACATTTCAAGCTTGTTTTAATTTAAATATTTTAGTACAAAGTGGTAGTAGATTAACTAAGTTAACTGACAGAAGATTCGTTTTACTATAATTCAAGTAGGCACATAATAAGCATTTTTCTTAGTATGTTAATTAATATATTTTGTCAAGATAGACAAAAATAAAACATTTGAGTGTTTGTATCATAGTAGTATATTCACATAAAGCTGAACACAAAATTATATGGAAATTAATATGGTTCTATAATCAATACATCTTGTTTGTGTGGTACACATAGAGAAGCTGAGTCTTTTTGTTAAACATCATGCTCTTCACAAGATGTTATATATTTGTTTATTTTTGTGAAAAGCTCCTCCCTTACACTTTTGTTAAACTTAAATATTTTATTCACAAAATACTTCGAGGACAGTAGATAGAAATAGTTTATATAATAAATGTAAATTTGTTCTGCTAATTTCATGAACGTTAAAAACATCCTAGTAGAGTAGGTAAAACTTAAATGATAAGTCACATTTTAATGGAATATTATATTGAGGTATAAAACAGTGAAATACTTAGTGACTGCTCTTCTTTATACATAGTGGTATGTTTTTGCTTTATGTGTATTTTACAAAACTGATATTATTACAAATATGTTTTGAAATCCTTAGAAGCCTTTAGTTACAATTATAGAGCTAGTTGAAAACAGAATAAGTTCTATCATGGTGGATTCTAAAAAAATAAATTGAGGCATAGGCAAATAATTTTTACTCTCTTTGATGGCTTGTGCTTAAATATATATCTAGTGGAAAATTAATTTTACTAAGTAAAACTGTTTAAACAACTCAGCTCTAATTTATTTCTAAATAATCTATATTATACTTTATAAGCGATACTAAGTAATTGTCTATTATTTACCATTTAGAGAATCAGCATAGTCTAAATATTAAGCAAATGTAGAATTACATATAGAATAAGATAAATGCTCAAATGGATGTGTTTTATGCTCCCATTCTCACCTATAAGTCTGTATCATTTAGCCAACCAAGACAATATACTTAACTTTTTTCAGTTTGCAATTTTAAAGTTAATCATTATTTTGATTTTACAATGTGAGAGAATGCACTGTCTACAAAATTTCTCATCTGGTAAGTAGAACTGTAGTTTTTTTTTGAAAGCTATCAAGAGAAATATCACCAGGCACAATGAAAGACTCCACTGTTCTTTACTATAATGAATTATGTTATGTTCTATGTTACTTGTCAATACTGTGGATGCTTTCTAGACAATTCAATTCATAGTGGTGAGCTGTATATGAGAAGAAATATTTATTGATTAATGAGAAAGTTAATCTGTTTATTATTTTTTATTTAATAGATAAGTAAAGAATAAGTTAAATTTTATGTTAAGTCAAGTGACCACCACTTTTCCAGTTAAGGAAAGAAAAGATTTCAGGCATATAACCAGATATAGAAACTCATATTGAAGAGGGTTTGTTACATATGGCAGGAATTATCTTTTTAATAGTATTAACTGGTTGTTTTTTTCTTTCACAAGTAAGAGAGGAACAAAATGTTTTTGATAAAATATTCAGCATTACTAATCTTTTCCCATCCAATTTAGCAAAACAAACAAACAAAAAACAAAAACTCTATTTTTAACAAGTACCTTATGAAAATTGACAAACATTATGAAGTATTATAGGTGATACTCTTAGGTTTTGGCAAATATTAGAAAATGTGTTTAATAATAGATAGTTTTAATGATCTGGGAGTAGGTAAGCACATAAATACTTAGTTGCTTTTAATTTAGTAAAAAATAGTAATATAGTATCTAAAATAACAATTAAAATTGCAGTTAGAAGTTTCAACAAAATTTTGTTAAAACTTGCAGAATATTATTCTTTCTATTTAGATTTTTATTAAAAAATTCTGGTCACAGTGCCAGTTTTTTTATTATTAAAACAGGTCATAAAAATTACTTTCCTGAAAGTACCGTTCATTGTAATAGTAATAGGAGAGTATTTTTAAATATTATTTTATTAGCCTCATAGCCCACATTTTCAACAGTGTCATAATCCAAAAACATTCCACATACCAATGAAAAATATCTGTAAGAAGGTATCTGTAAGAACATATGTAACCAAGTTATATAAAAACAAACTGGCCAAAATGCTAATATAAATAAAATGTGAAGAAAAATATGAAATATTTTATTCAGATATTTCATATTTATTGGAATAAATAATGAGGCTTGAAATATTAATGGTTGGGCTCATGAGCATTTTTTATGCTTTGTGGATATTTTCTATTTTTTCTTCACTGAGCATTTTTTAATAATGAGAAATATTCACTACTATATAGAAAACTAGTACTATATAGTATCACCAGTGGTAATGAATAATTTGAAAGGAGGAATAAGATACAAAAATCATGAACTCTAATTTTGAGAGAGTTACTTTTAGAATAATAGAATTTGGAAGCAATTTTCTGAATAAAAGAAAAAAGCCAAATTCCAAGTCTGTTAATATCACTGGTTGATATGTACAAAGCCCAGAATTACAGCTAGATGTATTTTTCATTCCAGGAAGTTATCCCCTAAAAATAAAACAACTTATGCATGTGTGCTCACATATAGGCACACATACACAAACACATACATGGGTACAGTGCCTCTTTATCATACTCCTAATATTCCTTCAATTAAGAATTAAGCATCTCCTAGTTAAACATATATCATCCTAGGTTGTTCTATTAGACACATAAGGTTCAAAACCATATGCGTATTGTCCACATTGTACATGGTAGGTACACATATCAAAAATTCTACTTATTTGAAAAGAATAGGTAATTTCAAGGAGAAATTCGAACATAGGATTATTTAGAGAAGTCTGAAGGTTAATCAGCCAAATTTCAGGGTAGTTTTAATTTGGAAGGAAAAACCAAGGTTTGAAATTTAGTTTTAATTTTGTAGGTCCAGAACCTAGATTTAGTCAGATGTATCCAGAAAAGATCATGTTTGGTCTGAGTTATTCCGCCCAATTTACAAGAGAATTGTGTAGTCAAGGAATGGTTATTTATTCATTAATATGATGAAAATAATTTTGAAAAGACTTGAAAATAGTTCTCTAGTAAGTGCATTTTTTCCTTATGGCTTGGAAAAAATTAAATCATAAATAGACTTTGGTATAGAGAGATGTTATACCTTAATATTTTATTCAAGCTGTGGCAAAGTCCAATACACTATTGTAGCCCTGAAGCAAAATAAACCAACTACAGAGATTTCTCAGTGCTCTTGAGAAAGTCCCAGCTTTTGTAGGTATGGAAAAGTATACAGTATAACTGTAAAGAATGTTTACTTTCACTTCTAGAAATGTTTTTCTCCTCACATACCATAAGAATTAGAGCCAGTTATCTAGTTAGTTGCCCCATCCAAAAGGAGAATAAAACTTTAGTTATCTGCCTGAGATTGCCAATGATTATAGCTTGGACTAAGCCCCTAAATTAAACTTCGTAGGTAGCAGGAAAACTGAAGCACTGCCCTCCTAGATCTTTGCATGTCACTGTGATCAAGCCCAATTTTGAAGACATCTCTTTGTTTAGACACTGGAGCTTAACTGGCTCTTAGAGATATGCATTTACATTCCAAAGAGTTAAAATAAGAGCCTAGGATTTTTTTTTATAGCACATTCACAAATAACAGATGTTTTTCTCCATTCTTCCAGCAGGAAAGGGGGAAACACGTACCTCCATCCTGTATAAACACAGAAGATCCATTGTTCTCCATCTCATCCCTCATCTATGGAGCATAAACCACCACTCATGCAGAAAGTTTTCATTGGCTCTCATTACCCTCCATACAGGTCTGCATGTGAGTGATGGGTGCCAACCATGTTACTCTGGCTGTTGATCTGATTGTACCAAGACCTGTTTTCCTTGACTCAAGAGTCTCATGTTTCATACATATGCATATGCATGTAACATAAACATACATTTAATAGACATATATATATATACACACACACACACACACATGAATATACATATCTGTATATTCTCAGACTATTCACAATTCTTGATAAAGCCCCTACCTAGAATCTGATATTTTCATTTGCCAAAAACATTCTTCTGAATACTACTGCATTTCTCTGCATCTTATCCCAGCTCCCAGCTCAATCTGTTTTCTTGTTGATATACTATTTCTTTAGACTGCACTAAGTTAACAGTAATTAAGTTACACCTTTATTTCATATCAAGCTTTGGTTACATTTTTCATGCTTTAGAACTTTGGGCCTGAGAAATAACCAGTTTTTAAGGAAAATTCATGGATGGATATTCTCAGTTAGTACAAGGTGGTTTTAATTGTTTAGTTGTTAGACTTCAGAATAGGTTTCCAACCGCACCTGGCTATTAAGAGGAATGAAAAGTTCGGATATTTGTTTTGAAAACTTTGTTACTCAACTCCATATATTTGGTTGTTCTGACCTTTAAAGATAATTCTTACTTTTCTTAAAAGTGTTTACCTACAACCTTGACTTTGCAGATGATTATCAAACAATTCTGTGATGGGTCAAGAAAGATATAAAATAAATGGAACATAGTTCTTGCAGCTGGGAAGACAGACAAGTGTATAAGCAGTTCCAATACAATGAAGATTGATAGATGCTATCACAGTAATTTTAGTTTATAAGAAACAAAAAAGATGAATTCAGGGGATTGAAGAAGACTTTTTAGATTGCAATTTGAAACACATCTTAAAGGATATATTGGATTTTGAGTGGCAACCATTTGCAGGGGAGACGTTTGCGCAAAAATAAATAAGAATTCAAGTTATTGTATACACACATACACACACAGAGAACTCTGGAAGTAAGCTGTATATATAATGTGAAGAAATGAACATAATATAAGAGTCAAATGAAGTTAGTATGGGACTAGAGAGTTAGCTGTGAATATTATAAAGTGTACATATAGAGAGTGTAGATAATCTGAATTTTATTCTGTATGTAATATGAAATTACTGAAAGTTTTTGAATAAGAGAATTACATATTCATGCAGTCCATACTCTGAATTTAATATGGCAGAGCCTGGAGGTGAAAGAATCTGTTCAGACACTGTTAGTATAGCCCTAATAAGAAATAATGAAGCCCTCAGTTAGGGTCAGTAGCAGTAGTTAGGCATCAGAATGTGAATTAGAAATGCGGCTACTTTATACAAAACACTTAAAATAAGTGATTTTCTGTGAAAAATTATAACCCAAGTTTAAATTTTAATAAGGAAAAACTGTTATCTATTTATCTGGTTATTTCTTTTGAGTTTTACACTATTAACTACATAAATTGCAATTACAGTGGCTGGGCCTCATTTCAAGCTGTTCTAAATATTTTGTAGACATATGAGACACATATAAATTGAATGAGTCAAGGAAAGAATGAATTATTCAGACAAGTCATATACTCACAATTGTATATGTATACTAAGTATTAGGTAAAAGCTTTCAAACCATTAAATACAGTCATGAAATAGATCAGCTTAAACAAGAAGAATAAAAACTTTTATATTAACATTAGAAACAGTTAAAATAAATTGTGTTTAAAATTTAGTAACTTTTCAGGAGTTCCTGCCTGATTTATATAAGAATGGAAACTCCTTAAGAGAAAAACTTGTCTGTTTTTTTCATCACTACACCTTTCACTACTGGAACAATGTCTGCATTTAGTTCAAGTTCAATGAACAATTATTGGACAAGCTCTTCACAAATGTCATATCTTGAAACCTCTTTATTTTGAATATTAATAAACATATAAAAGCAAGTAAGTGACCATATCATTAGAAGAATAAAAAGGGCAAATTTAATTTTAGAAGGTTCACAATGAATATGAATGAGCTCCTGTATTAGAGTTCTCCAGAGAAACAGAACCAATAGGATTTATATATGAATGTGTGTGTGTGTGTGTGTGTGTGTGTGTGTGTGTGTGTGTGTGTGTGTGTATAGAGAGAGAGAGAGAATGAGAGAGAGACTTTAAGGAATTGGCTCATATGATTATGGGGGCTAATAAATCCAAATCTGCAAAATCTGCAAACTAACTGACAAGCTAGAGATCTAGGGGAAAGTTGATGTTCAATCTTGAATCCGAAAGCAGTCTGGAGGCAGATTCCTTCTTGTTTGGAGGACCTCAGCCTTTTCTTTTAAGGCCTTCAATGCAATGAATGAGGGCCACCCCATTATGGAAGGTAGTATGCTTTACTCAATGTCTACTGATTTAAATATTAATCATATTTTAAAAATACCTTCACACAGCAACATTTAGACTACTGTTCGACCAAACAACTGGCTACCATAGCCTAGCCAAGTTGATACTGAAAATTTACAATCACAGATTTCCATGGTAAAGTATAGATTTTTTTTCTTCTTTTAAGTAATGTCAAATACAATGATGTAAATATTATGAGAATGGTACTAATGCATTGATACAATAAAACAGATATTAGAAATATTGTGACTCAAATTATTTTTTTGCTATCATACCAAAAATACACCCACAGAAGAAATTACAGCATTAAAAACCTGCAATTACATTACTGGTATAGGTCAATCTACACTTTTCTGGGTATAGCATAATTGAAAGTCTCTACATTTTACTTCATTATTATTCAGTAATTTTCTTATATCTTTTTTTCTTAAAATATTTCCTTGTTTTGTGAATTTTTTCAGGCAATTGTTTGCTCTACTTGTATAACTCCAGGACAGTTTTACATATGATGGCTCCTCAGTGTCCTTTTCAATAGCTATTAGCATAGAAAATTAAAATAGCAATTTGGATGGAAGGCAAATGTTGAAGGCCATCACTTACACTTTAGACACAATATTTGAAGGTATAACCTTTACACTGAAACTTCATCCCTAAGGTTAGAAATAATAATGAGATTATTATAGTAATTCTTACCAAGGAAATAGTTTCTTTTCAAATCAGACCCATGGATCTTTTCCTCTGCTACAAGCTTCTGTAAGCATATCTGTGATTAAATAAAAGAGTCAAGGATAAAAGTATAGCATTGACTGCTGGAGGCCATGAAAATTTCCCTCTCACACTTAAAGTGCAGCATCGAGCTGTGAAAGCTGTTATTTCATTAGCCAGAACTTTTTATCCTCCAAGCAAGTTCTTACTGTTAATGTTACATTCTGGGGATGTCAAAAACAAAAGAAGTTGTCCTTCAAAATGGTATGTTTTCCTCCTTGTAAAAGCCTTCAAAATTTATTCATAACATTGTCTTGCTTAGAGTTCTTAGAGTTTCAACATTCTGTATACTCAAGAAGGTTTACTTAGGCTAAATTCCAAAATATTCAGACGATGCATTTGGTGCCTCATCCTACCAATGTCCATGAGTGCAGTCCCAAATGAATTTGCTTGGTAAGAAAGGGGCAACTGTTTGTGAATGAATTTTACTTTTGCTAGCAAATGCTTCTTTGAATATGATTACATGTGTCTAGGGACAACATTTTTTGAAAGAAATTGATATTTAGTCTCTCTCCTATTCTGATGAAATGGAGATACAGTAAGAAATTTGCCCCCAAAGGATTCATAAATACAAAATTAGTCTGCCTGTGAGGATTCCTTATAGCTATAAATGGTTTATAGAAACCAGATTTGAAATTCATTGGATCTCTGTCAAAATAATGTTGTTAGTGTGTTGAATAGATCAAAGGTTTGAGCTAACATGAGACAGGGTTCTTCATCTCTAGGTCAGTGATTTGATTCTTTGTTATGGAAGTATTGAAAAGTGAGTTTCTCTCTACATACATTTCTCAGTGAAAAAATAATATTACTAAATTAAGGTTAAGATATTAAGAATAATAATATTGACTTTAAATAACATACACACATACATACACACAGAGACACATTCACGTTACCTCTCTAATAAGATAATTGGTTATCATCTCAGAACAAAATTGAAAAATTAAATTTAAATAAAAACCTTACCTTCTAATGACAAAAATGTTACAGTAAAAGAACTGAAGATTTTTACCCAGAAATTTGTTTTTCTTTGTAAGGCTTGCAAGTGTTTACTTATCCCAATATCTGCACAGAAGTTCTCATGTGCTCTCCACACATCTAAATGATAAAAAGGAAAGAAAATGTTTCAATAATGCTCATATCTGTTCCAGTTGTTCTCATTTTCTTGGTACACCCAAACCCTATTGTTTGTGAGTTCATTGTTACCCTGCTGGTTCTTAGCATATAACAGTACAAATTTCTCAAGAACCTGCTTAGGGCAACCACTTGCCCTGTGTTTATGACAGGTCATACAGAGCGATGCCAATCCTGTTATTAAAATCTTCAAAGGAATAAGATTTCTCAGTTTTTTTTTTTTAATTTCCTAATTAAGTCTTCCTTGTATTTAATGAGTTTTCCAGATAAGAGGAAGTTTTAATTTATTTTGAGCCTGAATCCTTACTTTGTGATTTAAGTGAAGTGTATTGTTCTATTTCTTAAAATAAGCCTTTATATGTATGACAATTAGTGTAGTCAGTCTCCTTGCTTCCTTTATTTGATATAGTCTTAATTTAATAAATGCTTTTCTTTCTGTTGATACTAGTAATAACACTACTTGTGGGTTGCAGATTCTTTAATTTCAGGCTCAGTCACACACATGCAACTCTAGTCACTTGTTCTGCCTATGTCAACTTTTGTCTTCTTAGGTGATCAACCATTTATATTTCTTTCATTGTGTATCAAAGCAGTACTATCCTTTTATCTTTACTGAGAAATGCTTGCTATAATATTATTTCCAAATGATTCCACATGTCCTGAGATAACCAGAGAAAATAATATCTTCTGAAAAATATTTACTTCTAAAGCCTTGCTAGGTGTTGGCCAAGATAAAAAGCCATTAACTTTTCTCTACAATTTTAATGTAGAGAAATGTAACTATGTAACTATGAGTACAAAAGAAGAACATCTTATTTAAAAAATGTAGACTTTAGGAAAATACACCAAATTTTGAGGGACATTTTGATTTATCTTTGAAGTTTGAGGAAACAGAAAAATAATGAGAAAAAAAAACCCGAGAGTTGTCTTTTTTTTTCTCCCCAAGAAGGATGTGGTAAACATAATAAAATCCTGTGAAGACAAAGGGTTATGGAGGCAGTGGAAAGACTTGACTCAGTCACAAGGAGAAAATTGACAATGTTACAGCAATTTGGGGAATGTGTAATGCAAATTAAATAAAGTTTGTATAGGAGAAAGAAAAAAGCATGTGGAAACAAAATTGAATGCTGAAATCACTTTAAGCCCCAGTAATTTACAACTTACAATTAAAAAGACACAGACAAGTTTCTGAAATTAAATGAAGCCCTAGATGAAGTTAAACATCATGATTTTTTTTTTTTTTTATTGATTCCCATTGGTAAAGCTTTAAAAGTATATCCAACAACACTGAGGAGCCTGAATTTAGAAAAAGGGAATTTAACAAGGTGTTAAATTACCAAGATAAGGAGACAAGGGGCTTTATGAAGAATGTAGCCTTATTATTATTATTTTTTTAATTTTGTGACTAGAGGGCTTGGAAGAATGAGGGATTGGGAGTTTTGTTGCTAATGAAATGGGAGTGGGGGTTAAAGGGGAAATGAGAGAAGTGGTTGAAATTCAAAAGAAGAATTGCAATATTTTATATTTTGAAGATTGTATATTTTCAGTCAAGCTGGAGGTAGGGTGGGGCATGTGGAAGTACAGTGGAAATAGAGATACTGGGGGTTTCTCCTTTGTCAGCAGATGGTTTCTCTACTTCTGTTTGAAATCCAGATGGAGATTATCTTTATCTATCCTTTGTAAATAATACAGGCAAAGTTTTATCAATGATACATTCTTCTCCTAAAACTTCTCTTCTCTTATGACTTCTTTATCAGATTAGCAAATAAGCCAGCTCAAAACATCTCTATAAGGAAGAAAGAAAAGAGGGGAGAAAGGGAGGGAGGGAGGAAGAGTGAGCCACATCTGGTGGAAATCTTGTTCTGATTTCTGTATTAGCTAAGCAAAGGAATACTAGTTCTTACATGAAAATGAAATAATCGCAGAGCTCTGTGACATTTATTTCTCAATCAAATGTAGTTATTATTGGTTGCATGATCCCTTGGAAAATTTTCTTTTCAACAATTACTCAAGAATGCAAACTGCTCAAACTTAGGATGTTGCCTCAAGACCTCTATCATATCTTCCTCATCCAGCCAAATGTGAAGGAAAAGCAAGATGATGGAGATTTTGAGATGTTTTAGAGCCAGTGATGTACATTATTAATGCCCATAGTGCAGTGGTCAGAAATAATCACTTGACCACACATAGAATCAAGAAGACTGGACTGTGTATGTTTTTGTGCACGCAGGAGGAAACAGATTATGCATTGAACATCAAATTCTTTATGCCACAGTAGTTATATTATAATTTTTGGTGACATAAATATATGTGAAGTAGATTATTATTTCTGTGTAAACACCATTTAGGCAGGCCATATTTATATTACTATACTTTGTTTATTTTCTTTTTAATTAGTCATTATAACACATTTAATTTGTTTGCTTTCTATATCCCTATTATTAATTCCTTTCCAAAATCTTTAATATAAATATAAATCTTCTCCTAAGATCATCAGACATATTATGTATTCTATTAATTTCAACTCCTTGAAAGTATCTCTCCTATAAAAACATTTTTACTCTAATATAGATTGTTTGCTTTCTTCTTTTAGCCTAAAGCTGTTATTTTGGGCTCTTCCTTAATTATTTCACTATCTTTATTCCTGTACTCTTTGGGGTTTTTTTCCCCTCCTCTTAATTGTTGTTTTTTATGTTCTTTTAACTGTGTTTGCTTGAGATTAGGGACAAAGAAAAATACATGTGTTCAATTGACAGCTTTAAAATACATACTACATTTTACTTGTCTACTGAAATTCTTCACTCTTCACTTAGCCGTACTGAATTCCTTGTAATTCCTGGATTGTCATTTTATGTCATTCATTCCAGACATTTAAAATGGTGGTACCTCTGGCAAAATTGACCTTTCAATATTTGAAACCTGGAGCATAATTATTTGTTAGATTCTTCTCTTCTATTTGAAAGAATAAATTCCATTAATTATTATAAAATTAGATAAATTTTAATGATCCAGAAAGGAAGTAAAATTTTCTTAAAATTTGTGTACATTATCATGCTAGTAAAAAAAACAAATGAAAAACAGAGAGAAAACATGCACTAAAAAATCATATAATATAATAATAGAAGATAATTGATTAATGATTTTAGTTTCATTAACACATATTTTTAAAAGGAGCAAAAAACATACTTACATATTGGATTATTAATAAATTTATAAATTATAGTTTCTGTTTTGATGTCTAATACATACTAGTTTGTTACTGACTTTATCGAAATTTATCTTCTTGTTTAAGGGTAGGATTAACTAAGCAGATTTTTCCTTATATCTCCCAGAATTTATGAAACAGCTACGTGATGACTGAAAAGTAACAGTGGTAGGAGAATTAAAGAGGACAAATTTTTAAATACTACTAAATTAGTCATGAGTTTATCATTTGTCCTCCATTGTTCTCTGTGTCCTAGAAACAAGGTAGCCCTAAACCAGAATTAAGCACCAGGGTAAAAAAAAGAGAGAGCTGTAAAAATTTTCTTTAGTTTTGATTTGAGGAAAGGCAATGGGAAATAATAATGCTCAAAAAACGAAGGGAATTCTACTCTTTATTTTTTCTGTTTTCTCATGCCCCAGCCCATGGACAATCCTGATGTTGGAACAGCAGTGACCTTGACCACAGCAGCATTGTGTGCCCACAAGAGGCCAAGACTCTGAAGCAGGGCAACTTTCTCTTATCAGATGTCTATGGTCCCTACTGGCAGAGCAATTCCTATTGTATTTGTTTTTCTCTCTGTCTTCCTGCTGCTTGATTCATGATAAAAACTATACAGCGATATAATCAAAAACATAATAGATAAATTAAAATAGAATACTAAAATATTTTCAGTAGAAGTGTGAAAAACAGAAAGAACAAATAGAAAACAAATAATAAAATGATAGACCTAAATCAAAATATATCAATAATTAAACCAAATGCATATGGCCTAAACACATAAATAGATAATAAAACCTAGAAGAATGAAGGAAAACCAATAATTCAACTATATACTGTATATAGGAAACTAACTTCAAATAATGTGGTAGGGGTGGGTTAAAAGTAAGAAAATGAAAAAAAGGTTAACCATCAAAAGAAAACAACACAAACTTGGTCAAAGTAGTCCTCAAAGAAAAATTATAAAAAATAAAGAACATTGCTTAATGATTAAAGAGCTTATTTATCACAATGTAATTATTGTACATCTATATGCATTTATAGTAAGAATATGAAACCATCCCCAAAGATGTTCATATCCAAATCTCCCAGTACTATGAATATATTACATTAGTTGGCAAAAAAGATTTTGCAGATATAATTAAGGTTATGAGCTTTTTGATAGGAAAATTATCAAATTTTCTGAATTATCTGGTGGGTTAAATCTAACCATATGAACACTTAAAAGAAGAGAGGATTAGGTAAAATAGGAAGTCAAAAAGATTCCAAGCATGAGAAGAATTTTACCTGATGTTTCTGGCCCTGAGATATAGGGGACCAAGTATAAAAACTAAAAAGAGGCCTCTCAGACCCATGGGCAAGTCTCCAGGTGATGGCCATCAAGGAGATGAAGATTTTCCTTCTACAGTTGCAAGGGACTGAATTCTATCAATAGCATGATTGAGCTTAGAAATAGATTTTTCCCAGAGCCTCCAATAAGACCCCAGTTGGCTGAGGCCTTAATTTTGGCCTTATAAAATCTGGATTTCAAAACCAGTCAAGCCAACCTGACCTATAGAACTGTGAACAAATAAATTTCTGTCATTTTAATTAAGTTTTTGTAAAATTCATAGCAGCAATGAAAAACTAATACAGCACCTAAAAATAGAGGTTCAAAATACCTGAAACAAAACTGACAAGCTGAAAAAAGAAATAGCCAAACTTACAATAATATTTGGAGACATTAAAATTTTCGCTCAATAATAAATAGAACAACAGACAGATAATCATGAGTTATAGAAGACTTGAATAACACCGTCAACCAAGGGAATCTACTTGACATTTACAGAGTACTTGATTCATTAACAAAAGAGTGTATATGAAATTTTTCAAGTGCATATGGAATGTTCTCAAAGATGGTCCATATCCTGGGCAATAAAATATACCCTGACAAATTCAAAACAATTTTAATTATACAAAAGACATTTTATAATTAATGGAATTAAACTAGAAATTAATGAATCATAACAGGAAAATCAAACATTTGGAAATTAAACAATACACTTATAAATAACTCATGGGTCAATGAGGAAATCTCAAAGAAAGTTAAAACATTTTTGAATTGACAGAATATGAAAATACAACATATCAAAAGCTGTAGGATGCAGCTTGAAAGGCAAATCAGAGCCTGAAAGGGAAATTTGTTGTATTAAATGCTAGTAGTAGAAGAGAGGTCTCAAAACAATAATCTAAGATTTCACCTTAAAAAACTAGAAAAATAAACAAAATGCAAGAGCCTGAAGGAAATAACAAAGAACAGAAATAAATCAAATTGAAAACTGAAAACAATAAAGAAAAATCATTGAGACCAAAATGTTTCTTTGAAGAATTCAATAAATTTGATAAATTTCCATCTACACTGGTAAATGGAAACAAAGGGAAAAGTTACAATTTATCAATTTTTAGGAATTCAATAGATAATATCATTACAGACCATTACCTGTTTCTCTAGACATCAGGTATTTAATGAAGAAATTTTACAAAACTCCATGCACATAAGTTCTGAACGGTAATGAAATTATCCAATTTCTTAAAAACCACAAACTATCAAATTTATTCAAGATGAAACAGTAATGTATAACTATTAATGAAATTAAATTTATACCAAAAAACCTCTGAATGAGAAATTTCCAAACTCAGATGTTTTCACTAGCAAACTCTACAAAGGACTCATACAAAGTAGTATTGATTTACACAGTCTATTCCAGAAAAGAGGAGTGAAAAATTTCTTATTTATTTCATGAAGCCAAACTTGCATGGTAAGTAGAATTCTGAGTTGGCTTGTATCATTCTTGCTCCCTGGTGTGCATTTCCTGTATATTCCTCCCCCGGAGTATGGTCTGTGAATATGTTGGAAGACCTTCCTATGATTAGGTTACCAATCTCTTTACCTTGAGTTAATCAAAAGGGAGCTTAACCAGAGTGGTCCTGATTTAATCAGATGAGTCTTTAAAAGAAGGTAAAGTGTCAAACAGACATTTCTTTTGTTGTCTTTGAAGATACAGACTTCATGAGTTTTACAACTGAAAATAAATTGGTTTTGCAAACAGTAAGTTGAGCTTGGAATGGGAGCCCAAGCTACAGATGAGACTGTAGTCCAGTTGACACTTTGATTTCAGCCTTGTAAGTCCCTGACCAGATAAGCCAATTGTGCCATGCCTAGCTTTTTAACCTCCCCTCAAAATCTCTGAGAAAATAAATGTATATTGTTATAACTCACCAAGTGTGTGTAATTTGTTATGTAGCCATAAAAAACTAATATACCCCCAAACTTAAATGAAACAAGGACAGTATTAGAAAAGTAAAACTACAGACCGCAATTGTCATGGATATAGACACAGAATCCATAATATATTAGTAAATAAAATGTAGAAATATATAAAATGATACATTTTGTCCAAGTTATTTTTATTCTGAGAATAACAAGATAGTTCAATATTTGAAAATCAGTCAATGCCATCTAAGATATTAACAGAAGAGAAACAAAAAGCCTATGATAATGTCAATTGATGCAGAAAATCATGATATAATTCAACCCCATTAATGATAAAAACTCTCAGCCACTAACATTAGAAGGGACTTACTCAACATGATAAAAGGCAACTACAATAAACTTATAGGTAACTTTAAAGTTAACAGTGAAATATTGAATGCTTTTCTCCTAACATCTGTAGGAATGTAAGAATGTCTGTTTTCTCCATTTTTACGCAGCCTAACACTGGAAGTTCTCGCCAGTGCAATAGGGAATGAAATAGAATAAAAGATGTACAAATTGGAAAGGAAGAAATAAAACTTTTCTTATTTACAGATGACACAATTCTTTTTGTAGAAAACCCCAAAGAACCTATAAAGAATAAATAATACTTCCTAAAATGTTATTTAAATTATAATTTCAGCACACATTTCAATTTAATTACTATAAATTCTTGCCTTAAAAAATGAAATTACACATAAAAATATCATTTATTATAGCTCCAAAATGAAATATTTAGGTATAAATCTAACACAGTATATACAAGATTTGAATACTGCTAAATACAAAACACTGAGGAAACAAATCAAAGATCAAATCAAATGGAGAGATATACTGTGACATGAATTGAAAGAATCAACATAGTAAAGATGTCAAATTTTCTCAAACTTATCTACAGACAATGCAATTCCAATTAAAATTCAAGCTGGAGTTTTGAGAAAACAGATTCTAAAATTTATATAGAAAGCAATAAGAATTATAACAGATACAATAATTTTAAAAATAAAGAATAAATTTGATACAGTACTCAACTGTGCTGTATTGGCAAAGTTATAGGCCCATATATCATTAGAACAGAATAGAGATCCAGATATATACCCACAGAAATATGGCTATTTTATTTTTGACAAACATCCAATGGCAATTCAATGGAGAGAAAATAATCCTTTCAGCAAAGAGGTTTGGGACAAATATATATGAAAACCTACCTAATTCTAAACCTCACATCTTATACAAATTAACTTGATAAAATGTAGAAGAAAACAGGAAAAATCTTCCTGAACTGAGATTAGACAGAGCACTTAGAGGTGACACAAAAAGCACAATCCATTAAAGTATTAATAAACTTAACTTCATCGTCCTGATGTTAGCTTTGCAAAAGATACTTTCAAGAATGAAGAGACAAATTTCAGACTGAAAGAACATATTTGCAAATCACATATTCAATAATATACTTGTGTCCAGAATATATAAAGAACTCTAATAGTCAAAACTAAGACAATAAATAACCCAATTAAAAATAGGTAAATGTCTTAGATAATTCACCAACCATAACATATAGATGCAAAATAAGGATTTAAAAATATTTTCCATATTATTAGTGTTTTAGAAAATATAAATTAATACCACAATGCGATAATGGTATATAAGTATTAGAATGACTAATATAAAAAATAGAGAAAATGCCAAGTACTAGAAAGCAAGTGAGACAACTGGACCTCTCATACATTGCTGGTGGGAAGGCAACATGGTACAACCAGTATGGAAATGCTGGGCAGTTTCTTATACATACACTTACCCTATATCCTCAAATTATAATTGTCACGCATTTACCCTAGAGAAATAAAAACTAATGTTTAAAAAAATATATCCTGGATATTATAAAATTTATTTTTCATAGTCACTAACAACTGGAAAAAAAAAAAAGATAAGTATCTTTAAAGTACACAAACAACCTGTGGTATATTCATCCAGTGGAATACTGCTCAGCAGTTAAAAGGAGAAAACTATTGACATATGCAAGAACTTGGATGGATCTCTAAGGCCTTATGTTGCGTGAAAGAGGCCAGACACGAAGGTTGTATACTGTATGATTTCATTTATATGATTTCATTGAAAGACAATGCTTTGCATCCATTATAAATATTTGCAAATATATTGGATTGGGTAGGAGTTTTAATACAAAAGAATAACGAGAAAATTTCAGGAGATGATTGTATATTTTTGTATTCTGTTTGTGGTCATGGTTTTACATGTATTAAATTCATAAGACTTGTGCACCAAAAAATGTCAATTTTAATTCATGTTAAATAAAAATATACTGAGTTCTTTATATATTTAAGTTTGATAGGCATATATATATAACCACATTATCATATCAACTTTACTTTCTTCTTAATCAATAGAATAATACTTTTCATACCTTTTGTTCTCAAAATGTTCTTTTTACATGAAACAGTGTGTGTGTGTGTGTGTGTGTGTGTGTGTGTGTGTAGGAAGATCCACCTTAAGTGTAGAAAAGACTCGTTAACATCCCATTTCACAATAATCCAAAATGTATAATATTCTTCATACCTATGTTTCTTCAGAATACATTCTTAAGGCTTCAAATTTCTCTGCAGTCAAATATTTCCACTACTTTTCTTCATCAGGAAACTTCCATAAAGTTTTAATTTATTTCTTAAAACTTCCAAAGATTTTTTTCAGCTAAAGAAAAACAAACAAAAAAACAAAAGCTTGAGAGATGGCAAACATTAATGTTATTTTTTATAGTGTCCAGTTTATGATAAAAAAAATCAAGTATTTCAAACATTAGCCATTTTATTTTTTTCTAGCAACATAAGAGCATCTTTTTTTATTTCTCCTGACATTCATGTATGACAGAATAGAAGTGATTCAGTTTCTGTTTTTTCACCATACCATCACTGTCTTATTATTCCTTATTTTAAATTTTCTGTTTAGATGCAGGAATATAAAATCATATATGAGATGAAGACACAAATTACACTAAAAGAAAGCACAAATCATTCTAAATGATTACGAAGTCTTGAAAGAAACATGAATCTGAACATTAGATAACTCTAGGTTCTTCAAACTAACATGTGTAAAGTATTATGTTTATTAGTGAATAAAAAATGTGATATATGTAGCATGCATATGTATTATATAACTTCAGAAATAGTTAAGAACATAGATAAAAATACTATCACTGATATTTTTAAGAATTGAGAATACATATAATAATAAAAATTGGACTGATTTCTAGTTAGCATTATTATTATTTTTAATTCTCTACCAGAAAACACATAACCTGTTGCCTGCATCTGGCCTAGAAAACTCCCATAACCCCATCCCTGATGCTCTCCTACCACTTGATGAAGTGTTCTTGGCACCTGGCCCTTTTTTCTTTCTTCATTTACCTGACTCCTACTGGTCCTAACAATTTTATGTCAATCTTTATCTTCTCCAGGAGACATTTTCTGGTTCTCCTCCCACCTTTCCCTCCAAAGCATGTTGTTTGTACATCTATTTTAGTATTTATCAGGTTACGACAATTTATCTATCCTCACGAGTAAATGTGGATATCTTAATTTAAGATCCTCTGAAAACAACTCAAGATAATGTGCTAGTGATGATTCCAGGCAACACTGGTAGGCAAGTAGGGAAGGTTAGCACACAATGTGGATATCCTACCCAACATCATCAAATTTGAACATGTTTATTATGATTTCCAGAGGACAGTGTCTGCATATCCATGCATAAGTGTTTCTGCCAATATGTAGACTACTCTACTTGTGTAATTGGCAGGGCAGAAGTGTCAGGGAACTAAATGAACCCCAGAAGCCTTCAATCACTAATTTATGAGAGTTGCTGTGTAATCCTAGCTCTCTTTTTCCCTTGGTTGACACACTCTGAAGCACACATTTTCTCCCTCCAACCCAGAGTTAAGCAAACTCAGTGGTTGCTATCTTAGTAATGCACACTTAAATGGATAGTTTCCTTTCTTTGTAGCACTTCTCCTTTTTCCTACCAATGTTTCTTGCACCTTCCAAATAAATTACTTGTGTTTTAATCTTTGGGTCAGCTTCTGCTTCTGGAGGATCCTAAACTAAAACAGGAAGTGAGAAAATGAAGGGAAAACTGACAATCAAATGGATGCTATAAAGCTAGTTGACACTATAATCAATAAGGTTTTATTTCCACTGAGAAACTGTGAGAGATAGTGAACATGAGTCTCAGAATTATCTCTTCCAAAAGAAAAGGGAGCCAGCTTATCTATACTCTAATTCCTATTAGTCATTAATTGAGTGCTGCTTCTAGAAACCATCTCTTGCATTTCCAGCTTGCTTCAAGCAAGACAGAGAGCATCTTCTTGTGAGAGAAAGGACTCAGGAAAATAAGCGAAGGTGCTGACCTTTGTAAACCAGGCCAGTCTGCTATTAACGGGAAAGGAATCTGAGGTTTAGGAGGTATTTCTCCTATACTGTATACAGTGTAACAGTTTTGAGAAAGTTACCATGTTTTGCTTGCCTTTCCTTTAAAGGGCTTTTCACAATGCTGACATATAGAAGATGTTAAATTTTTCTCCAAATAAAATAATTGAGAGGATTGAGCGACAATGAGGCTGAAAAATCATATTGATCTTCAATATAAATTTTGGAGATGATGGTATGGACTGGGGATTCTGAGGAAATTCGAGCTAAGTGTTGAACTTTCTGAGTAGAGCATTTCCTGAAGTCTCAATATCAAATGGAATTAAAATACAGGTAAGTCAGGAAGAAAGGTAGTTCAAAGCTCTGGTTATCAATCTCTCCTCTAGTTGAAAAAGACCAAAAGGTAAAGTGTGGAAGGACACACTGTAATTATGATAAATTTGATGTTCTGAAAATTATATAAGGTGAATGAGTGATTTCAAAAAATCAGATGGAAAATGAAAGACACTTTATAGAAAATACCAGATGAGTTTCCAAAAGATACAGTGGAATACAGAATTTAAATAGGTCAGAAAATATGAAAGAGATGGTTTTACTGCTAGAATAATTGTCCATAATGATAAATGGCCTTCAGTATATTTCAGAAGAATATTCCAAAAAATAACTGGAGATTATTTCATCCTTTTTAGGACTGGTGCAGTGAAGCTGCAACACTTATTTATTCTTCTGACGAGAAATTTAGACCACTTTACCAACTAGACTTTCATGGAAAGAAAAAAATCTCTCCACATTCTTGATCAGTAACTAAGTCTAGAAAGAAGAGAGAACAGGTAAATCGACTTTGATGTGAGAAGCCTTCTCTGTCTTTGGAAGAGGGAGAAATACAGGTGATGGAATCATTGTAAAGCTTCACATAGCTGCTAATGATAATGTCAAAAGAAATTCCTGATACAAACCTGTTAAATTAGCACTATGCCATGGAGTGTATTAGACCAAACCTATAAATTTTCTTGCCAACTTCATCTTCTTTAGAGTTTCTTTGACACTGAAGTCCAATGACAAAATACATCTCACTGTGAACCAGACTGAAACAATTTTGTTTGCCCTTGACTTTTTATTCTTCATCTTGGTGTTGTCAGGCTTGTTTTTGCCATCTGTCTATTATTTGAAAGATATTGGCTGCTGTAAGGTCATCATCTTCTCACAGATATGCCTGAACTGACATGTGCTAGCACCAGCTGAAGCATTGTCTTCTTTAGGGGTCCAGGTATAGTGTCAGATTTAATATCTGTTCCCTGGAGGGTTCTGTTTCAAAGTGGAAATGAATGTGAGAGCTCAAAATCTCCACTATAGTGACAATACTTGCCTTATATTGATAATGGCAATAAAGCAGTTTCTCCTTTAAACACAAACATCAGGAAATTATAGCATTTGCATTAGAATAATATATTCCCTGAGATATCGCTTCATCATACAGACTTGTTTTCTCTTTCATTTGCCCATCTATGTAATTGCTGTGTTTGGATTGTACGTGCTTTTTTTTTTTTTTTGTCTATGTACTTAGCAGATACATCAAATGAAAAGGAGTTAAGTTGACATTTACTCTCATAATACTTTTTCAGAGACTAATGAGTAACAGCATGGAAGGAATAGATACTTTGCCATGACTATTTCAAGGATGAATTCCAATATAATTTTTCATTAGTTTTAGTAGTGCAATTATTTTGATTACCGTTTCAGCTCTGATCAAGTGTTGCTTCTGGCGCTGTTTATTCCGACAGGATTTCCCTAAAGTGCACTCCAGAGGTCTCTGTGTTTGTTGAAGAAGATGAAGCATGAATGGTGACCTTTTCACTCTGTCAGGTAGTCTCCTGGTTCTCACCAAGTTTTCATGTTTTTTAGCTTTGAGTCTCCAAATCCAAATATCACTGAGAGATTTTTTGCCCACGAAAATCCACTAACCTTCAGAAATATAAATATTGTTAAAAAAAAAAAAAAAAGCAGTGTCTTACCTCATTGTTCTGCTTTATTGAACCAGCAAAACTAAGCATTTTTATTTCACTGGGAATTTTCTGTCTTCTCTTTTGGGTGCAAATTAAAGTAACTTGAAACTTCCACAGATACACAAACAGTAAAATAATTGGCTGGTTGTTCCTCTTGTATTTATGAGTTAAGTGTCGTGTGTGTGTGTATGTGTGTTTGTGCTTGTAAAAATGCATATGATTTTATTCAAAAGTGAGATATAGTAACATCTACAAGCAAAGAAATTAGAAAGTCATGACCTTAAAACTAATAGATCTAGTGACCCTCCCAAAAAACCACGTAAGTAAAATTAATTTATGAGCCTGAGCCTATTTCTGAGGTTCTGGAGCAACTAAAACAAATGTCAACTCTGATTTGACAAAAATGAAATCTCTTGACTGAGGAGATTGTTTAACACACTATCTATTCATCTCCTTGATAGCACTTCTAAGTGTGGGAGGCTTCTTGACAATAACGTCTGAAAAAAAAAAGAACAAGTAACGATGAAGATTAATTTTTGTTTGTTTCAAGACACCATTTTCTATGATTTCTCAGAAACCCTTTCAAAGTAAAAAACCTGCACCAGAAGCATCATCTACAAAAGAGGATAAATCTTAGTCGGTTATCCCAAAGATTCTCAATTACTTTGATTTCAATTGCTAAATTTTGGTTGGCTATGCACAACACAAATGTGATTTTTAAATATTATGTGATTTAGATAACATCTCAATAAAGATGACCTTCTAATACTATGATGAAAAATGACAGAACTAGATCCCACAAACTTAAAAAAAAACTGAAATTCATAAGTGATTATATGTCACATTTTGAGTTGTATTTAACCAGCAACTATCAAGACAGGATACTTTGAAATCTAGGGTGTATTAGTTTCTCAGTGCTGCTATATGAATTACCACAAGCCAGGTGGCTCAGAACAACATAAACTTATTGTCTCACAGCTTTGTAGCTAGAAATCTAAAATTAAGGTGTGAGGAGGGTCGTGCCCTCTCTGAAGTCTTCAAGGAAGGATCCTTCCTAGCTTCTTTTTATTACTTGGTAATTGCCTACAATCTTTGGTAATTCTTGGTTTATAGATGCATAACTCCAATCTCTGCCTCCGTCTTCACATGGCATTCTTCCCTGTGTCTTCACATTGTGTTCCTTCTGTTTGTGTCTCTGTGTTCAAAATTCTCTCTTTCAAAGGGAACTCATTTTAAATTAAGGTTTACCCTAATCCAGTATAATTTCATTTTAACTTGATGATATTTGCAAAGACTCTATTTCTAAATAAGGCTACATTCTGAGATCAGGGTGATGTGAGATTTGGAAGGACATTCCTCAACCAGGTGCACAAGCTATGTAGGAGAAATCAGCAAAGCTACTAGAAATTTATTTTGTTTCAAGTGACTCATTGAAACTTCTGGCTTCTTTAAGGAATTAGGACATAAGATGGTCCCTATGAGGCAGTAGTAAGATGTGGAGGATTTTTATCTTTGACTATAAATGATTTGATTTTCCCGGAGGCAATGCAAAGCCATTGAATAGTCTCTAATCAGTGGAGACAATGATTGATGCTTGTTTTAGTAAATTTATTCTCTTCTAGCACTAAGTAGAAGGTAAAGAAGCACGAAGGCAGCTTTTTAAGAAACTTCAATGGAGGTCTTGATGCTGAAAGAAAAGAGAGGGCAACACCTCAAAGAAAATACAGCATAAAGGGCAGATATTTTTAATGAGTGAGAGAATTTGAACAGTTTATACTCTCCAGGATAGTATCTGTCAGAAAGGAAAAGTTGAAACAGGACAATCTGTTTTGTAAGAAATAAATGACAGAGGGTTACTGCAGAACTGAAATTTTATAGGTAAGGACTGAAGAAATTGAGAGAATTATGTCCTATAAATTAGGAAGCAAGTTGAGTGCTTAAAAAGTGTTGTTTAATGTGGTCTGTGGCTGACCACAATGAACAAAATAGACATAGCTCTTGCCATGTAAGAGTTTACAAACTAATGGGAGATACGATGATAATACAGGTGATAAAAGAAAGTGGGGTATGCCACAGAAATGCATAGAAGGACAACCAGTTGCACTTTTACATAGTAAATTCTTTTGATTTTCTGTATCCAATTTAATGTGTAAGGCTGACAGGTTATCCCTCCCACCTCCAATAATTCTCCAGACACCAACTGGGTATACTACAATTTAACTCATTTCTGATACTATCAACCTAAGAACTTTCCAAAAAGTCTCAGTAACATAACAAAAGACATCTTTTTCATTCACACAGAAAATTTCAAGGGTTTTGGGAGCTTTGAGCCCAGAACCCTGGAAGAAAATCACATATATATTAAAAACATATTTTGGTTATCTAATGACCAAATACATGTTTTTTTTATAAATCACAATATTGCACAAAAAAGTGATTTAAATTGAGATCTAAAAAGTGCATATAAATGACTGTCAGAGCAGTGTATATAGAGAAGGATACTCTAAACTTAGGAAACAGCATGCCCAAATCCAGGAGAAAAATTATATGGCAGTTTCAGGGAATTAAAAGAAACAAAGTGGCTGAATTGCAAACCAGAAGGGGTATGCTGAAGAATAAATAATGCTAAAATATAAACAAACAAACAAACAGCAACCGGATGGTCTTAACATCTCCTTTAAGGTTAGACTTTAAGAAGAAATGATGAACCATTGAAATGTTGTAAGTAGGAGAGTAACATAGTGAGATTAACATATTAAATCGTGGCTCTTGTTGCTTATGGAAAATAATTGCAGGAAATCAAAACTAAGAAGAGAAGAAAGTTTAGAGCCTTGGGAAATAATCCATGTGAAAGATAGTGATAGATATAACTAGAATTGTATAAGTGAAGATAAGAGTTGAAACATTTCAGGTATATTTAGAAAGAACAATTCATAAGATTGTGTGATAGATTAGATAAGTGAGGAAGAGAAGGAATCAAATATCACACTCAGAATCCTGACTTGCAGAAGTTAATTGATGCTAGGGTCATACACTGAGTGGTGAAATTGGGGACATCATAAATTCCATGGATGAAATATCACGTTTTGCCCCTGGAATTTATGATGATGTGGAATTTGTGAGGAATATACAAGTAGGAGTCTTCCTAAGCTTTGGAAGAGTGGTGTAGGCTGGCATTAGTATTTTGGCAGTCATCTATATAAAGGTGGAGACTTATGCAGTAGAAGGGCACGAGATGAGTTTGTAGAGTGATAAGAAGAAGCTAAGAACTGAACCCTAATAAGTTTAGTCTTTCAAACAAAATAGATGAAGAAGAGAAAACAAAAAAATGAAGAAAGTGAAAATAAGTTTTGGAAGGTGTAGTTGAATAGCAATAAAAAAAAAAAAGGTGTCTTCAAAAAAAAAAAAGTGTTGTCATTAACTGAGAGAAATAGTTCTCAGAAATATACATTTGGATTTTGAAAATAAAAAGCTTTTAATATTGATGGACAGTAGAATAAGTGCATGTAAAAGTTGAAAAAGCTCACATAGGCAACTGTTTCAAAAGTTTGATGTGTAGTTTTTTTCTATAGATTCATATACTTGTTTGTTTCATATGCTATCTTTTTCTTCATTATGTATATTAAGTAGATGTGGCAGATATGGATGAGTACTATTGAGTTTGGAATATTTGCCCTGGTTTTGGCTGTTGTATTAAACTAATTTATCAATTCTAATTTCTTTTACTTTTTAAGGTATATATCATGTCATCTGAAAATAATGATTATATGGTCTCTTTCATTTTAATACTCAATCTTCTTAGTTTCATTTGATAAAGAACTGCATTGATTATGACTTCAAAAACAATATGCAATGACAGTGAGAGATGGTTTCTCCAAGATGGCTGGCTCACTGGCTGATTGATTGTCTGCCTTGTGAAGAAGGGAAATTATCGAACTTCCTGATTATAGTCATAAGTCTTACAAGCATTTGACATAATATGATTCTTCCATTCAGGGCACTGTCTGCTTACCTGCTCATTACATTGAGAAGTTACTGACAACCTGTTCTTTAGGGAACTTTACATAATCATCTGGACACTCTCTCAAGATGTTTTTCCCTTACTTATAGAAGCATTCTTTTGTTATTTTTCTCTTTAATTCATTTTATGAATAAATTTAATGTTTTTGAAAAAATTCAATAGTCCTGAGCATTAATAATAAAAATCAGTTGTTCCTGCTTTACATATCTTCAACATTAAATTTTGTCTAGAGCAGTTTCTACTAAGAGTTTCTGCTTTTGTTTAATTTTGTGCATAGGTTCATGACCTAAGTAATATGATTTCACCATTATTTTTGACTTCTGAGTTTTAGACTTTAAATCCCTGCCTTAAAAAATGGAAGTGTAAACTTTCTTAGACATTGTCACTCCAAACCCCTTCATTCATTCTACCTACTTGTAGATATATTTCTTTTTGTTTTTCTACTGCTTATATATTAATATGTTCACCTTCCTTTTCCTTTAACTACATACAGCTTCCTTGACTCTGCATTCTATGATACAAGTGTGTCCGTTTATCTACCCTTACTTAACTTCTCTCCCATTCCTCAATTCTGCCGCCCACTTCTGAGAATTGTAGCTATATTTCTACATTATCAGCTTGTCACATTTCCATTTTATCTCTTTCTAGCTATTTTTATATAATCATCTCTTATTTTCTGTTTATGAGTTCATTCTAATAACTAAATATAAATTCATGTTTATGTTATAATAATTATTTACTGCAATCATTTTTAACAATTACATTTACTTTATAATTTTAATGTCACAATACTTTTTCCACTTGAATGAAAACAATGCAAGTTAAATGAATAATCTTTACTTAAGTTCCATAATTTGCTCAAAATCAGGCCATTTTATTTGCTTCATACAGAGACCTCAACATTTTTCTCTTGGAGTTTGTAATTACCTTTCATTGTTTTTGATGTTGATAAAAGTAAATGCCTAATTTTCTGTTCTCTATTTGATTTATCTCTGTTCTAATCTTTTATTATTTCCTTCCTTCTGCTAGCTGTATGTTTAGTTGGCTCTTCATATCTTAGTTCTTTAAAGTACACAATTTTTTTTTTTTTTTGAGATCTTACCTCCTTTTTAATGTAGGTATTTACAGTTAAAATTTTTCTCTGAGCACAGCTTTCATTGCATCCCACCAATTTGGCTATGTTTCGTTTATATTTATCTCAAGGTTTTAAAAATTTCCCTTGCAATTTCTTCCTTGACCCCTTCATTAATGAGTAGTATTATTTAATTTCTACATATTTTCAGTTTTCTTTCTATAATTCATGTCTAGCTTCATGCTGTCATGGTTAGAAAATATTTTTGTATGATTTCAATATCTTTAAATGTATTATGATTTGTTTTGTGCCCTGACATGTGGTCTATTCTGGAGAATGCTCCATGAGCTTGTGAGAAGAATGTGTATTATGCTGTTGCCGGACGGAATGCTCTGTTAATGTCTGTTAGGTTTAATTGGCTTACAGTATTCCTCAAATTCTCTATTTTCTTATCTTCAGTTGTTCTACTCATGATTAAAAGTGGGGTATTGATGTCTCTATTATTGTTTATTTTTCCTTTCATATATTCTGGGGCTCTAGTGTTGATTCTTGATTTGTGAATTTATTTAAATGTGATTCATCAGAAGGATCTTTCCTGAACAAACTACTCTTCATTCTGTCTCCCTGTTACTCAAAATGTGGGGAGCAGCAACATAGGCTATTAGAAATGGGTATCTCATCCTCATTCTAGAACTATTGACTCAGATTATGAGAATTCATATTGGAAGTATTCAATTCCTTTAGTCTTTTCATTACTTTTAAGAGTACTTCTGATTTCTTCATATTTTATGTATTAATTTGTAATTTTGTTTTAAACCATCTTTCTCTGCAAGAACATAAACTTACTGTGAGAAGAGTTTTTTATGTTACCTGTCATATGCCAATATGACAGGTACTACAGTCTATTTTAAAGTAGGAACTGAATAATAATTGTGTAATTGCAAAAAAGAATGAATGAATGAAAATATCTTAGAATAAAAACTTGAAGTGACCCTTCATTGTTTTCAGGGTACAGATCTTAAGTCTTCTGCTAAATTCTCCTGTTATACTGCATTCTTGTTCCTTTTTTTCCAAACACATTGGACTTTTGGGTTTCTTGAATATGCCATAATCTTGTCTCAGTCAGGTTATTTTGTGATTGTACTCCCTCCGCCTAGAGTAGTCACCTTCCAGCCTCTTCTTATAGCTTATTGTTATCTATCTTTTAGCTTTTAGCATCTTTCTTGATCAGATCAGCCTAGATCATGCTCTCTGTGTACATATTCCTAAATTTCTATACTACAGAATTTATCTCAATTTAATTACATTTTAATGTCTGTATCTCCAGCTCCAAAAGACAAGGAATATGTCTTTACTATGTTAAGAATATATCTTTTTATTATACTTTTTATATTAGAGTTATAAATGGCTTATGTTTAATCATATATTTTCTATAATTTTTGAGGATATTTTTATTTTAATGTAGTGTATAATATTTTTAATATTTTCTTTATCTTGAACTATCCTGCTTTGGGAGTAAATTCTACTGGATATGGTGTATTACACTTTTCAGGTGTTTCTTAATTATATCCCTGTAAACTTAATTTAATACATCTTTTCTGTTATAAACAGCCCCTCTAGTTTTATACACATGTATTTATCATTTTCTTCTTTTCTGTATAAGTATATTCTTTCTTCCTATTGTTAGTAGATGCTTATACATATACTTATTCTTCCTTCATATAGATTGCTAAGATAAGAACTGTATATTTTTTTCCAGTCCTTTTTACTATTTAGCTCAATAGATTTTTAAACTTCCATATTCCATTATTGATTCAGGCAAGTATTTTATTGATTAGGTACAAAAGCTCATATTCAAGAAAACTCAGTTTAAATCCTAGCTCCAGCAGTAATAAGCGGTGTAACTACGAATGGTTACTTAACTGCTCTAAACTTCTGTTTCTTTATCTATAAATACTTTTTCTATTATTTAGTTTTCAGAAAATTCTGTAGGATGATGCATGTAAGTTGCTCAGCATTCTTAGTACAGAGTGAGCAGACATCCATCCAAAAAATGAAGTTGTTATTTAATGCAGTTTTTTAAGTTGATGTATCTTACTTATGGCTCTCTCTGAAATACTTTTGAAACTGCTGTCTTAGTTATACTGTACAGTCAGATAAAACATATATGTGACTTATATAATTTAAATAGATCATAATGAGCCTTGGCTGAGTCAGGTAAAATTGCAAGTACCTGATTATTATTTTCCTGTGTTCATTACAAATTTAGTGCTCAAATGTGAGTAATTCTCAGCATGGTCTTTTGTATGAAAACTTAAAAAATATAATAAACATATGTATTGTGAAACCATATCTACTTTTGTATTATTTTGGAGAATAAGAATATGGAGAAATACCCTGGAAGCAAGATATAGGAGATGCTTGTTTTATCTGGTAGACAGCTCCTATCCCTCCCTCAATTTCACTCAACTATAAACAATTATAATTATTTGATTAGGAACATTTATTGTTTAGTTTTTATTAAATGTGATTGAAAAGTAAAATGATATATTTGCACATTATATAATGATGCTGCCTTTGTTCTTGCTCCTTTTTTTTTAAAATTGAATTAGTACAGATACTGCAGGGAACTCATGAGTGAACAGGATCAGAGGAACACATTTCTGGATTTTGGCCAAATTATCTTATCATTCTGGAAGACATTTCTATGCTCCTCTATTTTTCTAAGAGTCTCTCTTCTCCAACGTGCCCCTAATATTGACTGTTTTATACTCCTTTTTGTTTAGTGGTTTTCTTCTGGAAGCTTGAGCAACTTAGAGATAGGAAGATAAGGTACATTAAAACAAGGTGCGGCAACATCTATGAGCTGTAAGATTTACAGTGGGAGTTGTTTTATCTGGGGGAAGAAGAGTTTAACTTCTGGGCTAGTGAAAACCATCTCATAAAAATTGACAAAAGAAATAAGATTTAAATAACCAGGGTATCAGTTAGTGCCTGACTGCCGCTTTGTCAACCATAGATGATATTTTTTTTTCCCATAAACATGTATTCCTTTCATGGATAAATGAGAGCTTGCCTTGACTATATAGTAGGAAATGACATTCCAGAGAATATAACCTGGAAATAATTTGCTGCCCCTTCATTGACACTTTGGTGGTTGGAAACTTGTTGTATCACCAAAGATAAACCCACACTTAGATTTGTTTAGCAGTGTATCTGAAAACCTACCTTAATCTCTAGTTTCAGCTTCACCTTCCATCAGTTATGATGCTTCAGACCTGAAACAATCACTGACTTAAGCTGTCTTAAATTGTAAGGATATTTATTGTCTCATATATTAGTAAGTCTGGAGATGAAGTAGATTTCGAGATTATTTTGTTCAGTGATGAAGTGATAGCAACAAGGATCCAGGTTCTTTCCACCTCTCCACTATGCTTGCCTTATTGATTTCATCATCACACTTAAATCAAGAATGCAACACTTTAAGATAGCACAGCTAGACACAAATTTCTAAAGGTAGAAGATATAGTTTCTCTTAAAAGTCCAATTCTAGAATATATCAAAGGATTTCTATTAGTTCAATCTTAAGCACTGGTGGTTTTTTTTTCAACTTTGGACATTTAATAATGCCTGTGGATAGCTTTCATAAAATCCTATCAAAACTGCTTGTTTACTATGCTTAATAAAGTGTTTAGATAATTATCTAGAGGAAATGTATTTTTTTGATTAAAGTATGATACAAAATGCCTATATTTTTTAACAATAGCATTAGGAACTTAATATTTTTGTCATTATGCTAAGGATGCTACAAGAGATAAATTATCAAGAGTGCTGCAGAGGTAAAAAATTTTAAGATCAGGAGAAACTTTTACTTCAAGATTTTTAAAGATTAATATTAAAATGTATATACATTGTATATAATTGGTGGCCATACATATCTCACAATTTTGGAGAACTTAAGTAGACAAAAATAGTATGCTGGGGAGGATATAACTATTTCTGATATAGCAGAAGAATTCTAAAGTAAACTTATTGTATTTTTTTTTAATAAATTGCATATTAGACCAAGAGACTCACTGGGGTCTAATTATCAAGGAAAGAATAAAAGGTGGAATAAGCAATTTAGACTCTAGAGGAAACTAATCTTACTTTTTGCAAAGAAAGGTGTACAGCTCACATATTTTTTAAGAGTATGATGTGATTAAAATTAATAAAAGAATTTAACCATGTCCCAGATACAAGGTCAATATATAAAAATCAAATATATTCTATTAATAAAAAAATTGGAAATTAAAATTTAAACCTTTCTTTTTGAAATATCAATAAAAATGAGAAATACTTATTAATTTAAAAATATACATTTGAAAACCTGTACCCAGAAAATTATAGAACGTTGCTGAGAAAATTTAGAGATTAAATAAATTTAGAGATATACTATGTTCATGAATTAGATGGTTAGATATTATCAAAATGTAAATTCTTTCCAAATTGATCTAGAGGTAAAACCCAATCTCTATCAAAATCCCAGTAGAATTTTGTAGAAATTGACATACTAATTTTAAACTTATAAAGATGTACAAAATATATTTATGCTAGCTAAAACAATTTTGAAAAAAATAGAGAACAAAATTGGATAATTTATGCTACCTAATTTCAAGGTAAAAAAAATACCTACAAGTCTCTGATGTAGGTTTGTGAATTTCAAGTTATAGGATGTTCATCTATGAAATATCACTCCTACTTCAGAGTGTATAGAAAGAATCAAATAAAATAAGCGATGGGGGCAATTTAAGGCATTGTGGTTTTAGCATAAGTTTGAACATATAAATCAATAAAACAGAATATAAAGGCCAGAAATCGACACACATAGATAATTGATTTTTTTCAAAAACCATGAAAGTAATTTAATGGATAAAGTATAATTTTTTCAATGAAAGGTATAGGAACAACTGAATATTGACATAAAAAAGAAATAAAAGTGATGACCACATCATACCATACCCAAACATTAACCATAAATGAAGCACATATCTAAACTGTATCTTTATAGAACATAAGTCTAAACTAAAACTTCTTAAAATATATAGGAGAAATTCTTTCTTAGCTTGGGACAAGAAAAGATTTCTTAGGCAAAATTACAAAGTACAACTTGAAATAAATGATAAATTGATAAAATGGACTTTAACTGAATTAAAACATTTTGCTTTGTTAAAGATACTAAGAAAATGAAAAGATAAGCCACACACTGGGATAAAATATTTGCAAATTTTACATCTGATATATGTGAATATACCTTAAGTTCAAATTGGAATACCATTGACATTGTTACTTAAGAGAAATATCCCAAGACAGCTTAAATATTACTCTGAGTATTACTCTTGAACATTAAGCTGCAAGAAAATGAATTCTAGTGAAAGAACTATGATCGAAGAAGTATGCACAAAGGTAGGCCTTCGCACACAAAAGTGATTTAATTTTTTAAAGGAGGAAGAGGGGATTTTAATTATAACATCTCTCATATTCTAATACTCTAACTCCATAATAAAATCTTAAAGTAAGTTTCCACTATAACAATTAAAATTTGGGGAATATTGCAGATTATGTATGAAGCAACTTCTGTCTTAATTTCTATGGTCTAATATCTATTGACCTATAATTGATATTAATAGATTTTACCAGGTAGAAATTAGATTTCTAAATGCATAAAACTATTGAAATAATTCTACATAGAATAAACTGAAATAACACCTGCAATGAGATACTCAAACAAATAAAATTTATTTCTAAATTAACAAAAACAAATCTATGTTAGTAATATTAGTATGTCATGGGATTTTTGTGCTAATAACGTACAAATAAAACTCTTTACCTTTGCTGGTGTAATGTGCTTTCTAAACCTTTTCTCTAGTACCCACAATTCAATGGTAAAATATGTGTATCAATTGATCATTTTTCCTGAAACCTCTTCATTGACAAATTTTATTCTTATCATTAGGATTAGTTTACCATTTTACTAACTTCAAGTTAAATCACCTATTGTTTTCTAAATCCTATTGTTTTAATTTCACATATCTTAACTTTCACCTTTCTTATCAGTAGAGCACCCATTATAATATTCTGACCTTCACATAATTAGCTCTTGAAATTCCCCTGTCTAGTCATTTCTTTCTAAAATTTGCCCTTAACTTTCTTCACAATTATTTTTTATGCTCACCGTTGGGGCCCAATTATTTTTCTTCCTGAAATTCCATCAATGACACATTGTTATCATCTAGATTAAATGCAATCTTCTGTCAGTAAATGTCAAGGAACTTCTGCACTCTATACTTTACATCCTATTCCATATTTGACTTTTAAAATTTCTACTTTATACACAACTCAGCATGAAGCTTCTTTTCAAGGTGAATACTCTTGAGCTGCCTCCTCATGTGTATGAGTCACATCCTTTAAGAGGTCATTCCTTATTAGGACTAATTCCTCATAATGTGGCCACAATGAACTGACAGTGCTGATTTGGTCTGTTCAGGCTTTGGCTTTTCTTGTCAGCTCTGACAGAAATTCGAACTTTGAGTAGCCCAGAAAAAGTAGAAGCAGCAATTTGCCATTTAATCTGGAAATTGTTTTTAAAGAATCATTAAGACTTGCTCAAATGACATATGATTAAATCACTTATAAACTATTAGTTCTGATTTCATTCAGTTTTTCAGTGTATATTCTACAGTCAATATTACAATTAATTGTGTGCGATTTTCTTTTTTCCATTTGTTCCTTTTCTCTCCCATTAACCTTATCTCGTCTTTATTAAACAAAACATAGAATGAAAATGTTGACTTTTATGCTACTTATAGATGTAGTTCTGCTTCATCCCTTAAGAAGTGATAGGATTTTAAAAGACATTTTATATAGTTTCTCTCCTTTTTTGCCATAAATAAAATAATGCCTATAATGGTGTGGACATTTGTATTCCTCCAAATTCATACATTGAAGTGCTAATCTCCTGTGTGGCTGTATTTAGAGATGGGGCATCTAAAAAAGTAATTAAGCTTCAATGATGTCGTAAGAGTAGGACTCTGATATTATAGGATTAGGGCCCTTATAACAGTTTCCAGAGAGAGCTTTCTCTCTTTCCCTCTTTACATCAAGGAAAGGTCATATGAAAATACAGCTAAAATGTTACCGTTTGCAAGCCAGGAGAGTAGTCTTACCAAAAATTAACCATGCTGGCACCCTGATCTCAGAATTTCAGCCTCCAAAACTCTGAGAAAATAAATTTCTGTCATTTAAACCACCCAATCTGGGGTATTTTCTTATGGCAGCCCACATAGACTAAGTACTTAAATTCTGACAGGCTATTTTTAAAGAATAATATTTGGTTAAGATCTACTATCCCTTATCTTGTTCACTCATCCCCCATCCTGTACTAATCATTTAGACATAGGTACATGTGTGTGTGTGTGTGTGTGTGTGTGTGTGTGTGTGTGTGTGTGTCTGTGTCTGTGTCTGTGTATGGAAAATCAAGGATTTAATGTTTCAAAAGCCATTGAAGTCTCAAGACCCATTTGGTCTTGTCTATGAACAGAGCTAAGCAATCTATAACACTGAAGTATGCTAAGCAGACACAAGCACACAGAGAAGTCTTGACTTTACCACACAGGTGACATGGCAAAGAAAAGGAGATTAAAAGAAAAGGATAAGAGAGAAAGAGAGAGAGAGAGAGAGACAGAGAGAGAGAGAGAGAGACAGAGAGAGAGAGAGAGAGAGAGAGAGAGAATTTATACTGCTATCTGATGAGGGTAACAGTTTGATAAGATAATGGTAACTGGAGTTACACTATGCCTCTGAGCTACTCAACAACTTCAGTTCACTCCTTTAAATTATCTCCCATCAGATAGGCCTGGGAATCTACATGTGCACTCTTCTGGTTCCCTAAAGTTTTCTGGAAACTCTTTTTAGACAGGTAGGAATTAGTGAACAGAAAATGAATTGATCAAGGTCTATGCATCTTTGCTTTTTTGAAAATTAGCAACGTATGTTACTCAGAGGTGTTCTCAATGGGTGTTTCCTGGTAACTAAAGGAGGTAGAAGTACATCATTTTATTGTGTCAAAGTTTACAGAGATTTATTCAGTACATGTGAGTTTGCTGAGAATTTTTTAAGACTACAGTGAAGTGTAACTAACTTCGTACACAGGGTCTCATGAAAACTTCAAAGATATTTGAGTACATTGTCTCTGTTTCTTGTTTTCCTGGGTATTTTTTTATTTGTAAGATTTCAGTTCTTTATCATTTATCTCAATCAATTCTCTTCAGTGTCCCTGTGGATTTGAGCTTAGTTATTGAATGTTTTCCTTTTATAAAGATTTATTATCTGCTTTCCTATAGAACACAGCCTGGAAAAAGAAACTGTATATTTGATCTCAAGAAAAAAAAAAAAAAACTTTGAAAACAAATACAAATTTGGTAGAATTATTTAAAATTTGATATATACCATCTTAAAAAATAATTTACCATAAAAGTAACTTAGATTAACTAGATACATTTTTTATGCATTTCCTCTGTAATACAAGCAAATTCTAATTAAACGCTTATGTGGTTTAAGTTCCAAGAAGTGATAAAAATCGCTTTTATATTTAAGATATTTTATTACTCATTTGAGTTCACAGTATACAAATACACTTGTCAAAAACTTTTAAGTGCCCTTGAAAATTTAGGAGAGGTACAATATTGTACCTTGACAGTAAGGACTTTCAAGAGAATGAAAAATAAATATGCTACAAAAATAAAGTATAAAAATTCTTGACTCTAAGAATATTCACAATAATTTTTCAATGTTGCTAGCATGTAGAGGTGTAAGTAATGAAATGACTCAATTTTAGTGTTATCTTCTCAGGTTTATTGTTCTTGCTGGTAAATAGCTAGATGGAAAATAAATTTTATCTAAGAATACAAGAAAAATTAAAGTACATTTTGGAATAATTTTCCACTGGGGGGGGGAATCAATATAACAGTCTTAATTCAAATTCAAAGAAGTTTATAATTGATGTAATTTTCAGAGGCGTTTCTAGCAAGCATTACTTCTGGGCTGGGAGCATAGAAGAGAACAAGGTAAAGAATATTAACATATTTAATTATAGTTCACTGGATTAAGTGCTCATTTAATCAAGAAAAAGCGAGACCTATTATTTATGCTACATTTTTTTTTCATCTTCCTGGGATGCAGATAAACTTAACCTTGGAATAATATTGAGTGAAGTCAGCTCTAAATGAGCACTCTCTGCTTAATATGGTCACACAAAATTAGAGCCATTTCATGTGTCATTTCTTTAGTACTTGAGATGGAAAATTAGTTTAAAAACAAAATTACATAAAAAGTTGGATTTACCAGTATTTCATTCTATAAGTTAATATCTTAAATATTAATTTATTTATTTGAATAAACATTTTTATCTAAATTGTATTATGTTTAGAAGACATTTTATCTATTTTTCTTTTATGATTCATCATCAGTCTGTAATTATATAATTATACTAAATTTGTTAAATATTTTCTGTCATAAGTTTAGTAAAGCAAATAATACAAAAATATATTTTATCTTTGTAGTAGCCTTATGCAATATCTGGATAAATTTCCTCCTGTTGTTAAAATTTTACGGGCAAAATTAGTTTTAAGTAGATAAAGTGGCAAATATAATATACAAGAATAAACATTCTTAATTGAACTTGTCAGTTGAAACTGGTAGCCAAATTCACTTATCTGTAATGCATCATAACTTATGTGAGATCATATTGACCAAAGGTATTTACTGTAGGTAGTGAGAGCTGAAACTCCATAGCCTACAATGAGGTAGATGAGATAAACACTAATCTGTTATGACAGCAAACGTCATTATTATACCAAAGGTGTTCTACAAAGGGCATACTGTTGTGTATGTTGAGATTATCCTCCTATAATTTAAAAGGTGAGGAATGTGTCAATAATACACAAGTAAAATAAGGATAAACTATCAGATATGTATGTCTAGGCTTGTACTATGTTAGTCAAGTGGCACACTCTTGAATATAACTCATCTGAAACGAATGATAAAATGTCAAAGAACTAAATATCTATAAAATAGACATCTTCCAAAGCCTTCCTGATTTAGAAATTCTGTGTTAGTTTACTGTATCCTTGTTTTTATTTTGCTTGTTTTTGATTTGCTAACCAAATTATATTCTCCTTTCAAAAATAAACTTTCACAATGAACACTCAGCACAGAAACCTAAGACAATTTCCTCTACTGTCACCTACAACTTAACCCTGTACTCCAGCCATAACATATGCACCTCCAAGACCATAAGGGAAATGAGCAAAGAAATACACTTGTCAAAAACTTTTACATGCCCTTGAAAGTTTAGGAGAGGAGTTTTTCATAAGCCAAAAAGTTCAAAAAATTCCTGTTCCTCATAATTGTGATCTAAAAGAAGAAGCACTTAAACCTAACTAAAAAAAAAAAAAAAAAAAAAAAATCCTTTATTCTTAGATAAATAGAAAGGATTATGGCAAAACTTCACTAACCATCATTTGATGGTTGTAGGGATAGAAAGAATGTGAGTCATGAGGCTGATGGTGAGCCCTAACCCTGGAATCCCTTTCCCACTGAGAGTTAGAAAATAATGACAGCTGTTTTTCTGGGGGACTTTGAATTTCTGAGGTAACTATAATAACAGAAAACTTAGAACACTGAGACTTCTTCCTTGTTGGTGGGCACACATCCACTGCAACATCTGTATAAAACACAAGATAAAAACAGAGATATCCTGGTGCTGGGAAAACTGGAAAGCCACCTGCAAAAGAATGAAACTAGACTATTGTCTATCACCACACACCAACGTTAACTCAAAATGGATTAAGGATCCGAATATAAGACCTGAAACAACAAAATGTATAGAAGAAAACATAGGAACTAAACTCAAGGACCTTGGACTTAAAGAGGATTTTATGAATTTGACCTCAAAAGCAAGAGGAATAAAAGCAAAAATAAACGAATGAGACTGCATCAAACTAAAAAGCTTCTGCTTAGCAAAAGAAACCGTCGACAAAGTAAAGAGACAACCATCGAATGGGAAAATATATTTGTAAGCAATGGCTCCAATAAGGGCCTAATATCCAAAATATACAAAGGACTCATAGACTCAGTAATAATAATAAAACAAACGATCCAATCAAAAAATGGGCAGAGGACCTGAACAGACACTTTTCCCTAGAGGACATACAAATGACCAACAAATATATGCAAAAATGCTCAACATTGCTAGTCATTAGAGAAATGCAAATCAAAACCACAATGAGATACCATCTCACACCCGTTAGAATAGCTATAATCAACAGAACAATTAATAACAAATGTTGGAGAGGATGCGAAGAAAAAGAAACCCTATACACTGCTGGTGAGACTGAAAATTGGTACAGCCACAAAGGAAAATAGTATGGAGGTTTCTCAAAAAATTAAGAATTGATCTACCATATGATCCCGCAATCCCTCTACTGGGTATTTACCCTAAAGATTTGAAAACCCATATCCGAAAAGATATTTGCACACCAATATTCATAGCAGCATTATTCACCGTGGCCAGGACATGGAAGCAACCGAAGTGTCCCACAATAGATGATTGTCTAAAGATGCTGTGGTACATATATACAATGGAATATTACTCAGCCATAAGAAGAGATGAAATACCGCCATTTGTGACAACATGGATGGACCTCGAGATAATCATGCTAAGCATAATAAGCTAGACAAAAAAAGTTAAAAATCACATGATATCACTTATATGTGGTATATAAATACCTAAAAGCAGCAAATGAACAGGACAAACAAACAGAGACTCATGGACATGGACTATAGACTAGTGGTTACCAGAGGGTATGGGGTGAGAGAGGAGGGGAGATGTAGATGGGGTAAAAGGGGTCAAATATGTGGTGACAGAAAGAAATCTAATTATGGGAGGTGAACACACAATGTAAGTATATATGCCTTACTGTTAAAGTGTACAGCTGAAACTTATTGAATCTTGTTAACCAATGTCACCATAAAAAATTAATTAAAAATATCAAATTAAACCCTAAAAATTGATTGATTAATTAATTTTAAAAAGATAAAAGAAAAACAGAGATATCCCTGGCTCTAATTCCCTCCAGATTAACTGGAGCTTCTATAAAACTTAATCTAAGAGGTAAATTTACATCAAAAACCCATCCAGATTAACCTTAGAGAAAAAAATATGTTAAATGCAGAAAAATGGACAGTGAAGGTAAATGATAATTGTTTGTTTATAGAAAAGCATAGACCATGAGTTAACCCTCCCTTCAGTTAAATATTAGTAGCATTCGTAGCAGTTAAAGAGCATAACTCTTTAGATAAAATATATTTAAAATCTGGACCTTCCATTTATTAGCTGTGTAATCTTGGTGACTATATTTCACAATTTTTGCCTGTTTCTTTGTATATTAATCTCATCATGTATTTCTTCTCTATTTGTCAGAAAACAAAATTAAACAAAATAAATCCTAAAAGCCCAGATTGTCCTTCATCTGTGACTGTATTATATTAAAACACATAGAGCTTACACATCCCATATTTTGTTCCATTTCCTATCTACCTCCAACTCCTAAAACCATTGCACTATGTTGTATGGAATGTATATTTCATCAAAAATGGCATCTCTATTTCCCCACCCTCTTCTCTGAAAATTATCATCATATTGCTCCAATAGAAGCCATCACTTGAAATAGATGCAGGTGAAAGTGACCCTACTTTTCCCAATAGCTTTTTTCCTTTTGTTGTTACTGTTTCCTTATGTAATAAAATATCTTTAAAAGGTTATCTGTGTTAACTATGTCTAATTCTTCTTTTCTCATTCCCTCATGAGTCCACTCTAATCAGGTTTTCACCTTATTATTTCACTAAAACTGCTTTTGTCAAAATCAGAAATGACTCAGAATTACCAAAGATGATGTTTGATTGTCAGTCCACATCTTATTTGATCAATAAGCAACCTTTTAAACAATGCATCGCTCCTTCTTTCTTAATACATTTTTTTCATTTTGCTTTTAAAGTCACTGAATTCTATTTCCTAACACATTTTGTTCCTTCTCTATCTCCTTTCAAACTTCTGCTCTTCTTCATTAGTCTTCTTATCTTTTCTATACACATATACTATTTTGGTGATTTCATCTAATATCATGGCTTTAAATAATATCTATATGCCCAAACTCCCAGACCACACCTAACTCATGAAATCCAAACTAATATGTTTAACTCATAATTTAACTCGTAAATGACTGAGATACCTCAAACTCTGAAGGACCAAATCAAAAATCTCATCCCTTTCAATTCTCTTTAACTTAAAACTTTCCTCAGAGATTTATCATTCCATTTCCTTAGGACAAAACTCTTGGAGTCTTCATCGCCTTTGCTTTTCCCACAACATAGATATAATTCATCAACAAATACTATTGATGCTACCATCCAAATATGTTCAAGATCTTACCACTTCTTATTACCTTCAATACAACTGCCAGTTTGGTCCAAGTCTTTGTCTCAGTTATTGAATTAGCCAACTAGTATACCTTCTTCAATAAGAAACAAAGTAATGTCAACATCTACTCTCAACATAGTAACCAATGTGCTACTTTAAAAAATAATTCAGATCATGTCACCCTTCTGTAAAACCTCTGTAAATGGCTCTCAATTTTACTCAGAGCGAGTGTTATTGTCCCAACAGTGGTCTAACTGTCTTCATATCTTTCTGGCTCTGTTATCTATTAGACCTCATCTCTTATTACTCATCTCTTACTATTCTTCTTTAATAGTGGGAAATGAAAACTTATTCACTTCAGTTTTATACAGTCTCTCTGTGCAGGAAGAGAAATTCATCAGTGAATAACAGAAAATGTCTAATGTGGCTATTCTGTGACTGAGTATTTCTACTTGCATATAGCTCTCTGCCAAATGAACACCATAGCTACTTGAAGAAATATTAGTCTGATTCCTAGAGATATTTGGGTAACACTTATAGCTCTAATTATTCTGCATTATAAGCTCATAAATGTTCTGGACAAGGTTGAGTGTGTTTGGAAGTGAGGCAGATAGATGAAATCATGTTTTACCTGAGTATACTTTAAACTGTACACTGGCCTGAATATTATGTATTGTATAAGTGAATTTTATGCATTACTCCTGCCTCAGCAAGTTGGTCTCTAGCATATATTTAAACAGTGTATGTATGGAGAATTCACCCAGCCTTATATTTCCAAAGAAGGCTTGGCCTAGAAGAATAGAGTTATGCTTCTAAAAGCTTAAGTGGGCCCTGATTTTTACAGCTGTTATTTCCTACACTGTATATCATTGGCTAGATATAAACACCTAGGCACTTGCACTTGTTAATCTCTGTGCAGTTAGTCTTAGATGTGCTTTTTTCTTTAGTGTCCTAGAATAAGTAAACATTTTTGATTTATATGGGCCATTTATGGGCCTAGATACTCTACTATTTATACTTTTCACAATCACTTTCATTAAGAAATGAGTTTTATGCCAAAACACCAGTCATTTTAACAATTTTTTGGAGGGAGTGCAATGGAATAATTAAGAGAAAAGAAATAATATTATGGTGATTATTTGAGATGTATATATTGAGATCAATTAGGTTTATAGGTAAGTGACAAGAGAAAATAATCTATCAAGGATGTAGGAAGATGATGTTTTACTAACTACTAATTGAAGAGGAAAAAATAAAAATTAGAAAGGTGAGTTTTATGGTAGCTTTGTGTGGTATACTCTATTATTTACTAAATATTCTCTATTAAATATAATAATATGTTTATACTAATATAGTATTACTACCACATTAATAATATATTCAAACTATTTCATTTTCTCACAGGCAGGAAGCAGACTGAGAAAGCAGCTTAGTTGTCATGGATGGTTTACTCTTTAGTGTTCCCTAAAGATATATCTGAGAAGTGTAATAGAAAGTGAAGTTCCTCCCAGAAAGCAGAACCATGGCCATGAATAATAATGGACTAGGGAGTTAGTCTCAAAGAGCAGAAAAAAGCATTACATAGATAAAATATTAGAGCGTTATTTCTCTTTTGACTCAACATTTTAGTGATTGAGGGTCAAATAAGTTATTCCTTTAATTCATACAAGATTCTCAATTTGATATGGCATTCAACGCATATTTTGTTAAATCAGACTGGTTAGTGAGGGAGATATAGGACTCAGTTCTTTCCATTATTGAAACTTTGTACTGAGAACTCATCATGTTTAACATTAAGGGGAAATTTTGCTCAAAGACTCCACTATAGAAAAAAAATAGGAAATTATTTTTGAAGCAGTGTGAACATTATAATCAAGAGAAAACTTTAAACTCATAGATAATGTTCAAAGATTATGAGAGCTAAAATCATATCTTTTATTCAATCTTTGAAATAAACATCTCAAAATTTCCAATTCATGAACTCCAAAAACAATATTCTGAATTAGCCAAAAGGATGGTCTATCATGTGACTATGTATTTGCTAGTTTGCCTTCATGAGTTCAAATAACAGAGAAAATATTTTTCTGATCTTAAATTTTGGAAAAAAATGAAAGACATGACAAAAAAATGAAGGACGGATTTTCAGGTGGTAAGGAGGACTCACTTTGATATAAAAATATGAATCTTAGAGACAACAATGTACAGTATGACTAGGTCTTGTACTGTTCAGCAGCTTGGATGTAGGCTCTGAGAAGATGAACATTTGGATAGATCCAGGGTTATGGCTTTGTCAGAAACGTGAGACAGGAAACCAAGGGGAAACAATTAGATGATTTTAGACAGAGGGATTTTTAAATGATGACCCATTAAACTTAAGGAAGAAATTAAAGACAAAGCATTATCTTCAATAGACAGGAAGAAGAAGAGTCAAAGGAGTGGAGACTTCACTACTTAGAAGAAGACAGAGAAGATGACAATGAAGAGGAAGAAGGGGAAGAGGAAGGAGAGAGAAAAAGAAGAAAAGAAAAAAAAAATCTGTAGTGCAGGTATGTGGGTAAAAAATACGAACAGAGAATAGGTTAAGACAGAATAGTGTAGGCTGTCTGAATTTAATATTTGCAGTTGGTTCAGAGTCCAATATTTGGCCATTGGTGAGGGTAAATGAAGTGCTGTTTGGAACAACAGATTTCTGCAAGCAAATGATAAAGAAAACAAACTGAGATTCTAATTCCCCTGACTATTTATCTGTCTTAGTGAAGACAGATACTAGCGATAAAATTGGGAAAGACAATTTTGAAAAAAGCAGGAGTGCAGTGACTAACGTCTGGAGCTGGTATGTGGGAGCCAGGCAAAGACTGCTCAGAATTGATATAGGAATGTTCTTTGAAAGAACACTAGCCTAGACTAAGGAAGAACAACATTACAAGGGCATCGAACTGTCTTCTTTAACCATAAATCAGAGCTACAGTGAAGGACTCAAAAAGGGCCAAGAACTGGAAATTATCATGTTATCTGGAATTTCCTCCCTACATTTATACCCTCCTCTTTGTGTGTTTCTCTATTGCTCTCTTCGTGAAGGCTGAGTTTCTCCACTTTCTTTTCTAGCAAAAATTGACAGCTTTATATCTTCTATAATCAGTCCTGAGCAATAGGAAGTGGGTGTTAATGTGGTATAAAAATTCTTCTTTAAAAGAAATTTAGAGTTATTAAATTAATAATAAACATACTGTTATTTTTATAGCTAAATTTGAAATAAAATTTTGAAAAATTCCTAGTAGCCATATTAAGAAGTTGAAATAAAAGAGAATCAATATACTTCTAAATCTGTGAGGCATTTGTTATATCATGTGAGGTAGATGTTGAAATGAGAACACTACATAAACAGAAGATTTTGAAGAAATATACCTTTGCATGTGAGTGTGTGTGTGTGTGTGTGTGTGTGTGTGTGTAAATTCCACCAGCTGGCAAAGGGCTAGTTCAAAAAAACTCACCTAGTTGATCTCAGTTACAACTAAGAAACAAATCACTTCTCTGAGAACTCTTAACCTCACAAATTTTCCAACCTCACAAATCTTGAGGGTTCAAATATACACTCTCTGCGTGGTATAGCAAATGCAAGCCAATAGTTAAATTGGTTACAGATTGTTATCTTACAAGGTACCTGGAGGAAGCAAAAGAAAAATAAAATCACAAAACTTTTTCTTACGGTTATGATGGAATGCCTTATAGAAGACCAAAGCTCCTGCCACAAACAGAAAAATGGAGTTTTACAAATCTTGCTGAAGTTACATCAACAGCTGCCAAAGCAGCCACAGCTTAATGAATAATGATCCTTGAGAAAATGGAAGACAAGACTTTTTTGTGTGTTTGTTAAGCATGACATGTTGGAATTGCCTTTGCCCTGGGAACATTTGATGATTTTTTAACTGAAGCAGAGCTTCAAGTAGAGAAGATAAGAGACAGAAAAGCCAACAGAGATTTTGGCAACATCACGGGGGTAGAGACACAAAAATTAAAGACTGAGTCTATGATAGCAGCCAAGACTTGTAGAAAAGAGAGAATCTCAGGGAGAAGGAAAGTGTAGAGGCATCAGTGCAATGGTCTATAACCTTTCCTCCTTAAGGCATTTGCCCACCTTATGTTATCCATGACAGCAATCTAAGAAATCAATGAGAAAACAACTGGAAAGTTGAGCTAACTTGATGTCCTTTTACAGTATATAACTGAATATAAGGAAGCACCAAGCAATAAGGGTCCTAAAGTATGGCAACACAACCACCTGGGACAATAATTGGGACACCTGGAGAGCTATATACCTTGGAATTAGTACAAATCGATAACAGAAATAATCAATAAATAGGTGGTTAAAGACCATTTTAGACTCAGTAGAAGAGAAAACTAGTGAACTATAAGTCATTAAAAATATGCAGGCTGAAACATAGGAGACAAAAGAAAAATAATATAGGATAGAATAAGAAAACACATAGGACATATAAAAATATCTACAATATGTGTAAGTGAAGCTCTAGACTATGAGGAAATAGAAGCTAGTCAATGAGAATTTGTCCAAACCAAAGACAGTAGTCCATAGATACAAAAAAAAAAAAAAAAAAAAAAAAAAAAAAAAAAAAAAAAAAAAAAAAAAAAAAAA